>APFE030332477.1:50296-134781 GCA_000404065.3 Pinus taeda
GCGCTTCGTGCAACACTGAGTCAAACTTTGTCCTTCCAAAGGCCTTGGTGAGGATATCTACCACCTATTCTCTCGTAGGAGTGTAGCTCATTTGTATAGCTCCTCGTTGGACACAGTGTCTGACAAAGTGACACCGAATATCAATATGCTTCGACCTATCATGAAATACTGGATTCTCAGAGAGTTTGATACAACTCTGATTATCACACTTGATCTTGGTCGCCTTCATATTTCTTCTGAATAGGTTCACTAGCAGTTTTCTAAGCCATATGACTTCACACGAAGCTGTGCTTGCTGCCATATATTCTGCCTCAGATGAGCTCAGAGCCATGGGCTTTTGTTTCCTACTGCACCAGGAGGTCATTCCTGATCCAATGTTGAAACAGTACCCAGAGGTACTTTTCTGATGCACTGAACTTCCCGCCCAATTTGCATCAGTAAATCCACTCAATCTGATATTCTTACTCTTGGTGTACAAGAGTCCATAATCGACTGTTCCCTGTACATACCTGAGAGCATGTTTGGCTGTTGCCTAGTGTGCCCTCTTTGATTCCACCATGAACTGACTGAGGGTGTTAACAACATAGCAAATGTCTGGCCTGGTATTGACCAGATAAATCAGGGACCCTATGAGCTACTTGTATAAGGTGGGATCAACATCCTTGTTTTCATGATTGCCTATTAATCCCATTGGTGATTCTAATTGTAATCTATACAACTTGTTACTTTTGATCCCGATTTGCACTTTCTTTTTCCAACTCGGGTGTTTGACGTATACCTTCTCCTTGATGAAGTAGACGTCATAGCCCTTGCCTTGAAGTTGCAACATGGAAAGTAAGTTCATCCCCAATGCTGGTATATGCAACACGTTTATAGCACGAAACCATTCTCCAGATTCTGTTTGAAAAACTATGGTACCCTTCCCTACTAGAGTACACTTTGCCTTGTTCCCCATGGTGATCTGAAAGTTCATCTTCTCTTTTCGATATTCTGAGAAACATTCCCTGATTCCCGTCATATGCCACGAGGCTCCACTGTCTATATACCACACTTCTGATGATGCAGAACTAGTCATACAAGCCACTTCTTCTTCTAGCCTGTTAGAGCCTAGATTTACCTCAGGCTGGAAAGGTAAGGTTCTAGGTCCACATCAAACCACGCTCAACCTCATAGCTAGCCCTACGAGGACAGGAGAGGGCTCTCTTCGGGTCAATTTTGACAAAGGATAATTGATGGGGCTCGAGATGACTGAAATAAAAGCTAATTTTAGGCTAGGTATCAAGTACAAGGGTTTGATTTGAGTTTTTGGGGGTTTTGAATCGGAAAATGGGAGAGGCAAATTTGGGTCCGGGGATGAGACACAATTTTCGCAGAGTTTTGATTGGGGCAAGGAAGGCAATCGTTTTGATGCTTTTAGAGTGAATAAATGGATGGACCAGACCAGTGAGGAGCCAAGGAGGGCAAGAGGGTCTCAAGAGTCCTCAAATAGATGAAAACATTGAAAATTAAACAAATTTCAAAGCAGAGCACAGCAATCCAGTGAATTGTACTTCAATCACTCATTTGTTTAATTTCAGAAGCATAGAGAAGGGAAAATGATACACATAAACATCAATGAACTTACAAGTACATAGAGAAACACACCATCAAAACATAAAGCCACATGGATCCCAACAAGTGCTACAAAAACCTTTGCCAAAAATGCAGAGATAGAATGTACAATAGAGTGCTAAGTAATCCCAAGTGTCCAACCCTGAAAATGACTTAGGAATTACATGATATAGACTAGCCCAACCCATTCCCTTGCCTCTAGGGGTCGAGCTCATCATTCTAGGAGCTGTTTCAACCACTTCTAAACAAAGCACTAAAATCTAGGCAATCAAAACAACTTGCCTCTATAAGGTAGGAAACTGATTCATTCATTAAATTTTCACTTTTTAGTGAATGAATCCTCTAGAACAAGTAAATAAGTGCCAAAATTACATCATGTTTATCCAATTACATCAAGATAGATCAAAAATTACAACAAAAAGCTAAACTAGTCAAACTGGCCGAATTTCTGAGCTGGAAGGTGAAAAATTGAGCGAAAATCCTCTATGCGCCGCGCCAAATCCTCTATGCGTCGCGCCACTTTGAGGCTGAGTTTGAGGCACTTCCTGAAGTCCAAATTGAGTCCATGATAGCTCGTTGGAAAGCACTGCATGTCTACTTTCCAACTCAAGTGGAATTTTTCAATTTGGTGTCCATTTGCCCCTCCAAATATCCAATCTCCCAAGACTGCTTCCTGTGTGTCAAAATATGGGCAGTGAGGTCATTTTTTTGAGTGTTTTTGACCTCTTGGGGACTCAAAACTTGCCCAAACTTCTTGGCCATGCACCAACAATCATGATTCTTAATTCCAAATCCAAAAATATAAAGTTTTTTTAAATTTGGTGCCCTCTAGCAAAAGCGCATGCCACGTGGCGCAGTGCATAGAGCGAAAAACCCTGTTTTTTAGTGCAAAAATTGCTCCAAGTTTCTTGAAATTTGGGTTGGAGCTTCTTCATCAAGGGCAATGGTGGGCCAAGGATGCCTCAGCCAATATCTGGAGTCTATCATGCTCTTTTTGCCTCTTTTGTCTTTATCCTGAACCTATGGTGTTGATGTGTCAAACTGTGTTGGACTGTCTTAATGATTGTGCAACCTCTGCCACCAAGGAAAAATAGTGAAATAAGGAAGGGGAGGGAAAGATAGTGAGGGATTAGGGACTGTTGGGAGAAATTTTGTTAGGGAAATATGGGAAGTTTTGAGGGATTTGATGTATAGGGTTAGGAATTGTTGTGTAGGGTTTGAGGTGTTAGGAATTTGGGAGAAGGAATTAATGAACCTAGGGGGTAGGGAAACTTAGGGAACGGTGAAAACAGGGGAGAAATGGGATGGAGGAGTGAATTTGGTGACAAAACAATGATTTTGAAACCCTAACAGCAAGTTCCTTGAGGTAATTTAAAAGGTAGGGTTTGGTGCTTTTGTTTCAACCATTACCATCCATCAACCGCCATACCCTAGCACAAACTTGGATGAAACACAAAAATGAAAGCTCTACCTACTTATGGAATGAAGAATTTGCAATTTGGAGGAAAAGTAAGGTTCTAGGTCCACATCAAACCACGCTCAACCTCGTACACAGCCTGGAAGCCAACATAGAGAAATCGAAGTCTCTTTCTCTTATGCAATCTTCTGAAAATATGTGCGCGTCCCCTGATGTGGATGCCTTTGCATCGTCGTCTCGACCCGTAATTGATTTTCCCTTCCTGTCTCTGATTACTCGCTCTGATACCATGTGAAAATTCTATCACTGCAACATCTAATTTACTTTTCCTACTTATTCTTCAATAAGTTATTTATGAAATTCTTTCAATAAACATTAAAATAAATTCTGTTGCAGATATCACACCGTAATACAAAAACAAACACATGTACAAGAATCAACACATTGACACAGATATTTTGGACAATAGTCTCCGGGAAAACCCAATGTGGGAAAACTGGTGCAGCAAGGGAGGATTTTATTATTCAGTAATTCTTCAGTACAACAGGGTGCCAAACTGGCTTACCCACACAGAGAAAAATTCTCCAGCACTTCTCCTAATCCCAGTGTCAGCTGCATTGGCCTTTGCATGGCTCACAAACACTCTGCGTCAGCTAGTGTTTTTAAAACCAGCTGGTCCTAATTGGTAACCGGTCAAACCGGCCGATCAACAAGGCCACTGGTCCGAACCTGCTGAAAAACTCGGTCAGCAAGGTCATTTGGCTGATTTTTAGCCCTAACCGGTCAATTTGTAGTCAAACTGGCCGGTTCCGTGCGTGGAGGACCCACACAACGACTTATCCAAGGTGGTTTAGGGTTTTTGGAGGGAAAGTAAGGGTCCTTTCCCTCCAAAAACACCTTCTCCAAGCCTTTAAGAGGCCCTTCTCGCTCTCATTTGTGTCACACATCTCATTTGGAGTGTTTGTGAGTTTGCTTGGGAGCTTGGATAGTGTTGACTTTTTGCTGGAGTAGTCATCTTGGAGGCTTGGAGTTGGAGTTGGAGTTGGAGCTATTGTGGAGATAGTTTGTAGTTGTCGGTGGAGTTGGCATTTTCAAGAGGAGGCTAAGGAAGCTAGTTTGCATTTCCAGGTAAGGATTTTCACTTGAAAATTCCTCATTTGACTGTTGTCCATGTATTGAATTCTTTTATGCGTTATAAATTTATAAACTTCTCACTTCTATCATCTATGCTATCAAATCTCTAGTTCTATGCTATCAAATTTTGTAGCCTACATGTGCATTTGTTTTCCTAAATTTAGCTTTGGTTTTCCATGTTTCTTAGCTGCAATTTTTTTTTTAATGGCAAATTCTTTCCAAATTGTAATTATTTCAAGCAACCATGGCTCCAAAAGGAAAGGGCAGTGCATGGGCTCATTGTGATGTAATTGATGGAAAAATGATATGCAAATTATGCCATAAATCTATTGGAGGTGGGGGCATTCTTAGATTGAAACAACACTTGGTTGAGGTAAGAGGCCAAGTAAAGCCATGCAATGCACCAAATGCAGTGTTAGGTCCTATTAGGGCAGAATACATTTCCAAGCTTGAAAAGTTTTATGAGGATAAGGCTAGGGAGAAGGCCATCCAAGATGACATTGCAAGGAAGAGGGAATTATTAGAAGCCATGAAAGAGAATGAGTATAATGATTATGAGATTCAAGACTCAACTTCTATCCCTTCCACCAATGACCCCTTTCACTATGTTCATCCTTCTTGTGGCCAACCGTCAAAAGGAACAAAGAAAACAAACATCCAAAGTTATTTCTCATCTTCTGCCAACATTGCCTCTTCTAATCCCACTTCCTTCCAACCAAGTTGTCAACCCACTTTGGATCAACATTGTTAAAAACAATGCGAAGAAACTTCTCATCAATACATTGCTAGATGGTGGTATGATTCAGATATCCCATTTAATGCTGCTTGCTCACCTTATTACCAAACTATGTGGGACTCTGTTAGAGTTGCAGGAAAGGGCTTCAAAGGCCCTAGTATGCATGACTTGAAAGGAGCTCTTTTGCAAAAAGAGATATCTTCCATTGATGAGTATTTGGTTGAGTTTAAAGATTCATGGCTCAAAACAGCTTGTTCCATCATGTCCGATGGATGGACCGATGGAAAGAACCACACTATCATTGATTTCCTTGTTTCTTGCCCTCAAGGAACCATGTTTTTGAGATCAGTTGATGCATCTGATAAGGTGAAGGATGCAACCCTTCTATTTGAGCTTTTGGATGACATTATTCAGGAAGTTGGGGAGCAGAATGTTGTGCAGGTCATCACCAATAATGCCTCAAACTATGTTCTTGCTGGAAAGATGCTTGAGTCCAAATATAGGACCATATTTTGGACTCCATACATTGCATAGACCTCATGCTTGAGGACATAGGTAAAGTGGAGTGGGTAAAAAACACTATAGAGCATGCCAAGTGCATTACAAAATACATTTACAACCACTCATGGATATTGAACCTAATGAGGAAAAACACTGGGGGCAAAGAGCTTGTTAGGCTTGCAATTACGAGATTTGCAACTCACTTCCTCACGTTGCAATGTCTCACTTGCAGAAAATGTTTTCTTCTGAAGAATAGTCTGAATCTCGGTGGGCTCATAGACAAGATGGAAAAGACACCAAAAAGAAAGTGTTTGACAATAATTTTTGGAAAAGGTTTGTAGAGCTTGTGAAAATTACTGAGCCCCTTGTTAAGGTGCTAAGGATGGTGGATGGGGAAAAATTGGCCATGGGCTACATTTATGAGGCTATGGATTAGGCAAAGGAGCAGATACGGGCACCATACAAGGACAGGTTAGTTAAATATGGCCGTATATGGGAGATCATTGATAACAGATGGAACAATCAACTCCATCGTCCTATACATGCAGTTGGGTATTTTTTGAACCCAAAGTATCATTATAAAGGCTAGCTAGGGGATCTGCAGGATGGGTAGGTCAGAATTGGATTGATTGATTGCTCGGAGTGCATGGTCCCTAGTACCTACCCACGCAGACCAGTTGGAAATACATAGACAACTTACTATTTTCAATATGGCAGGTGGTACCTTTGGCAAAAACTTGGCAAAGATGGCAAGAGATGTGGACCAACCAGGTAAGCAATTCCAATTTGTTTTTCTCTTCAAGTTAAAATTGTTTACGTTCTTTACGATTAAAATTATAAACTAAGTTACTAATTAATGTCTTTTTCTTTGCAGCACATTGGTGGGATTTATTTGGTGGCCAGTGTCCTCAATTGCAATGCTTTGCAATTAGAGTCCTCAGCCAAACTTCCAGTGCTTTAGGTTGTGAGCGCAATTGGTCTATTTTTTAGCACATACACATGAAGAAGAGAAATCGTTTGGAACAAAAACGATTAAATGATCTTGTTTTCGTGCAATACAACCTTTGACTAAGGAGGAACCAAATAATGAACAAAACACCTAATCTAGATCCCATTGTGTTGGACGATATTGATCCAACATCAGAATGGGTGGAGGAGATTGAAGATCCTGTGTTTGAGGTTGATCTTGATATCAACATAGCATTAGTGGGGAATGAAGCAGATTTTGTGGTGGCGTCAGAACCAGGATCAGTAGTGGCATCAAGGAAAGGCAAAGAACCAATGGAAGGCACTAGTCGTGCAGATCGACAAACTCGTGCTTCCATTAGGTCCACTTCTATTGTTATTGGTGGCATTGCTACTGAGGTTGCAGATCAGGCTTGGGCATCCTCAGACTCTGAACCAGATGATGTCTATGTAGCTCCTAATGATGATCCTGTGTCTAGTAGTGGTGATGAACTTGATGATTGATCATGTGTACACTGTAGACTTGTAGTAGGCCAATGGCCTCATAGCTTGCAACATTGTTTTTGGACTTTATAGGCCATTTAGAGCCTCATTGCTTATGTATTTTACTATTTTTTCGAGATATGTATTGCACTCTGTGCTATTTTGATATATTCACCTTTACATGGTATATAAATGAGCAAACATTGCATATTTTGTCTCTATTGGCTTGGAATCATGGTTTTAAATCTTAAAAATAGTTTTGTTTCATTAAAAATTAATTATTTAATGTATTTTTCTAAAACTGGTTCGTTTAGACCTAACCAATCCCGATTCGATCGGTTCAAGTTAGTAACTCAGTTCATTAGGTGGACCGGTTCGATCACCGGTTCTAGTTTTAAAAACATTGGCCTCAACCCTAGGCCTCTCTGCATCACCCACGCAGGCCCTCTAGTGATTGTGCAGTCTCCTACTGCCTCTGCGTCTCCCTGAAATGCCCTGCGTCTGCCCATCCTGCCTCAGCGCTGGTCTCCAATGGTTGATCCCTTCTCTCTGTTCCATACTCGTTGCCTTCTGACTGCTCACTAGACCACTAGTTCGAATTTCTCAACTAACCCCGCTCCAGAAATTGAACTCACTGGTCTCCCTCAATGTGTCCTCCAAGTGACCCTCAAGCCTCCTCTTATACTTTTCTCATTGACAAATCAACGACCGAGATTAAGTCCCTAATCAATGGCTAAGATTAACTTTGGCTCGATCCATGACTTTTGGACCCTTCTAACATAGTTTGATATTAATTCACATTAATATTTTATTTTTCCTAAGTTTAGACATAGGGACTCCATTAAAAATATTAATTATTTTAATATCTCCCGAATTGTTTAGAATCTGCGCAAACCATTTACGGGTATTGGAGATCTCATGTGCTTTAGCCTCTCCACCAATTTTTGTGGTTGGAGCACATCCGATGCTACCTCAAATCAACACTCTGAAGATCACAAACTTGAAGAGACTAAGCAGTTTCGAATCAAGCCCTATGGATCCTTCTACTCATTGGCTCATTGATGTACTTGGTGAATACTCAACCAAACATACGTTTTGCAGTAAATGTACTCAATCAATTCCAAGTGGAGCCGAAGCAAGATCATTTGATAGCAGCAAAGCATATTCTAAGATCTCTGCGAGGAACCATCAACTACTGTCTGGAATATGATAGAAGGAATGATATCCAATTGATTGGATATACAAGATTCTCACTGGGGAGGCAATGAACAAGATGGAAGAAGCACTACGGGAGGATGTTTCAGTTTAGGATCCTCCATGGTCTCATGGATGAGAAGAAAGCAAGACATCGTTGCTTTGAGTAGTGTCGACGCTGAATATGTTGCAGCATGTGAAGTAAGCAAAGAAGCAGTATGATTAAGGACGCTGCTATTCAACCTGTTTGAAGGACTGATGAACCCTACAATGATACTTTGTGATAACACTAGCTGCATTCGTTTGTTTGAGGATCCAGTGTTTCATGGAAAGACAAAGCACATCAACAACAAGTATCACTATATTCAAGAGCTATTACAAAATGGTGTGCTGCATCTACGATATATCTCCACTGATGAACAAGTAGCTAACATATTGACAAAATCACTTCCAAACAAGAAGTTGTATACTTAAGAGACAAGCTTGGTTTGGTGGATTTTTCCTCCCTAATTGAGAGGGAGAGATAGACACTACATTCTTGTCTTCACATGGGAAGAAAGAATGGAGGATTGGGTAACCATCTGCCATTCGATACTCTTTGAGAATGTGGTAGCGCATTCAAGACAAGAGTAGTCGTGGATCAGTATTCTTTGAGGATTAGCTACCAAAGAAAAGAATAGTCCAAAGGGAGGTCATACTTTGTGAACACTCGGGTGGACTATGTACCTGGGAGACAATGATGATGGTGCCTATACATCATTGGTCTCGCCAGCATTGGTCAAGTCCTTGCTATGTGACAATGCTGGTTAATATGATGCTAGACAGATGGGTTTTACCAATCCGACCCTTCTTATGAGATCTATTCAGATTGAGAATGGCCATGTACATCTTATGAATACCTCCCTAGTTTAAAGGGAGTGTTGAAAAATGTGTACTAGGTTTGGTCTTCATAAGTATGAAATGTATTCTTGTAAATATAAAATGAAAAAGAAATTATTATTATTATTGGAGCATGGGTTTCATGCTCAAGTTCTTTTATTTTATAGGTCAAGCACCAATTAAGTGCTGCTAGGGTTTGTCCTAGGTATAAGAGTCATTGTCATATATTTAAGACCCTACGGGCACATTGTAAATTGTAAATGAAAGAATATTTCGTCTTTAAAGTGTCAAAATACCTCCAAGATCAAGTCGACCTACATGAAGAGCCACGTCCACCCTTGAAGAAGCCTATATATAAGAGGAACTCGTCCTCCATTTGGATCACTCACTCCCTCATCTCTTATGCGAAGAAGCAGAAGAAGAAGAAGTCAAGAAGGAAGTGCGAAGAAGAGGAGTCAAAGAAGTCGAAGTGATTTTGGGCCTTATCTATCTCTCTTGGGAAGATCGAAGTTAGGCTATTTGCACTGGGATCTCTTGTGGTTCAATTTTGGAAGCAGAAGAGAAGGGTAGGCAGGCGAAGGTCTCTTAGGGCATCTTAGTAGCCCTAAGACTCAAGACAAGGCAAGTCAAGATGAAGGCTATTAGAGGGAGATCGAAGTCTCTTAGAGAAGCAGCAACAGTTGCTGGGGAGCAGAATTTTGGATCTACTAGGAGGTCGAAGACATTGCAACAGGAGGCCGTGGTAGACTTGATCTTGGAGGGTAGTTATCTGAGTCTAGGCCATGGTATTCATCAACTGAAAGATCTGAAAGATAAGAAGAGATTTATAGGTTTTCCCCTCAAGAGGAGGGGTTTTGGCGCTAGCTTGCAGCCTATATACTATGTCACTGTTCTGGTAGCTATTTGATGTATTGCACATTGGAATAATAACGAACAAAGCTAATAAGTAAAAGATAAAACAAACAATTATCAAGTTAAGAGAATTAACATATTCATTGCCCTATTGAATTCTCAACAGACCTTACCTACAACCTGTGGCTTTCCTTATCTCTAAATGTGGCAAAAGTAAATCACTGGACCCTTGAATTAGGACTTCCAAGGTCGTGCCAGTGATTCCAATACAAAACTTCCAAAATGATACCAATAGTACAATTGTTATTTCAAAAATAGATGTACCTTATTAATGTTACCACAGGTCGGCTTATTGACTTCTGGTGGGATCAGACTGTATTTATATATATGTGCCAATCTTATCACTGTTAATTACACAAATCCTTTCTCACTTATTCAGGTTAGCGAGTTCTGAGCAATGGTGGCTATCCGTTCAAGAGCAACTCGATCTAGGACTCCTTTGAAGAATTGAACTCGTAACTAATCTTGCAGGAGATCTCAGCTCCTCCCCATGAAAATAGCCTTTACTTCATATCCTCTAGAGCTTCTTGACTTCCCATAGATATGCTTTAGAATCTCGATCTTAATTATTTGAGTGATCATATACAGGTGTAGAGAATTGATCTTGCTTCTCCTTGGGATGTACAAGGGACTATATTAAATGATAAACATGTTGACCACTGGAGTGGTACCTGATGATTATATGAAGACTCCATGCCCAAGGATGATCCAAAGGACACTTGTACCATCAGATAACATGGGTCAACAAAGTTTTTAAACACTATCTCTGTTTCTCATCATTTTTCTTGTACCTAGATTCCACACCCTGCGGGGAATTGTAATAAGTGATACTAGTAATGATGAGTTTGGAGTCTGTAACGGCCTAAGATGTTGGGACTTGATCAAAACACTAGTACACCTTGGAGTGTTTTTTTGTCTTGTTAATTATCCCTTATTTTCTTTGAAGTGGATAATTTTCTAGGTTTTTTCACTCACTTCTAACCCCAAAGTTGGAGTGATGGTTTGAAAGTTGATCCCCCTAACACATCTTAGTGTCTAGAGCCGAAATATATTACCATACTAGATCACTCAAAAAATTTCATGGAATTTGGCAAGGTCTAAGTAGGATTTTTTAATAATTAAAAATTTCCAGCAAAATGAGATTTTTAAATTAATTTCTATGTAATGGTGTAAATAAGTGGTCTTCAGAAATGTTGAGGGCGTGTGACTACTCGAAATTCATCCTCAGAGGCCCAACATTATCCTAGTACCCACTTAGAGGGTCAAAAAATGACTCATAGTCCCTCAAAATTCAATTTTTCTAAAGATAGTGACAAAAATGAGGAAAAAAATGAAAAAATGTATAATTGGAAAATTTTCAAAATTTTTTCCAAGTCAAATTTTGACATGGAAATTATTTGGAGAAGCAAAGGATGATGTGGCAGCCATGTGGGGCCCACCACATGAAGCACAAGTCAAATTCAAAGTTCCAAGTGGCCAAGTCAAAGGTAGTCAAATTGTTTCACATTGAGTTCATGAGGCAGCATGAAAAATCACATATGGCTAAGTTCCAAATCAGATTTAAATTAGAGGAATAAAATTTAAAGATAAAATAAGTGAGAGCAGAATGGACCCCACCTCACTCTCCCATTCTCTACAAATAATCAATATCAAAGGCAACAAAGACTCCACGTAACCAGTTGAAAGTTCAATGCAACAGCAAAAAGGTCCCGAATTATCCACTCAACAGGTAAAAAAAATGGAGTTGTCTTTAGTGCAACTTTTTGGACTTTTCGGTGTCGGAATCCGGTGGAAACACTTGAGGTGAAATATTGATTTGTGTTATTTAAACTAGTTTTTTGACTGTGTATATGGATTCAGCACCCTGGAAAACCCCTAGGGCACTTCAATTGCACAAGATTACCCATCAAGCTTGTGATTTCAATAAATTCCTGCCGGATTTTAGAGAAATTAGACCGAAAAAACCTAACCGTAAAAGCTTCCAAAAAGTCACACTAAAGACAACTCCAAAAGAAATTATAAAAATGGTTCATCGATATGGTAGTTAAAGGGGGGCACGACTGCCACATGGGACAGACCTTGTGTCCCACTTGTCCCCACATGATGACACTTAGAAATAACATCACACACAACCTAGTTGGGTAGCTCTTTCACCCTGAGCTTTGCTTAGAGTCGAGTGGGGGGCATACTGCCACGTGGGATAGACTTGTCACCCACTTTGCTAGGCCTATCTTTAGTCTATACGTAGCAAATTATGGGCTCAGATTACCAATTTACCACAGATTGGAGGATCAGTGAGGATGAGTTAGTTCAGGATTTCAATGAAATGTTAGTCTCCTTTTAAAACTCCACCTTGTTGAAGTTTCTAAGTTTACTTAGTTAGAAACCCTCCATGCACTTTATGTGATTTATTCCTACCTACTTGTTATTTTCTTTAACAAGTTATTTACAATGTAAATACTGAAAATAAACACTACTGCATGCTCAACATATTATAGATCAACAACTAAAAAAACATAACAAACACACCACATAACACCATTACTTTTGGACCAATGTCCCCGGAAAAACCCAACGCGGGAAAACCAGTGCAATTATCTGAGGGTTTTCTTATTAAGCAATATTAGAGTACAATCTAGGTGGCGAAACTGGCCTACCCAACAGAGAATTTCCTTAGCAGCTATACCTTACAGTTTGAGAGGAATCTCCTGGCTCAAACCTCGGAGAATCCTTCCGGCAGTTCCTCAACACAAAACTACTCCTACAACCCTAGCGTCAGCCCCTCTCTGTCCCACACTGGCCCTGCGTCAGCTCTAGAAGCCTCTACATCAACTACGTTGGCCCCTCTGGTGCTCTGCGCAGCACTTGGCTACCTCTGTGTGGCCCTGCATAAACCCTTGCTAGCTATACGTTACCCTCCTTGGTTGCTGCACTACTCTCCTGACACAATCTCTGCCTTCTTTGTTTCTCTGTACTCAATGCCCCTCAGTTGCTCTCCCGATCACTGATTCTATCTCTCTTAGCAAACCCCGCTCTAGAGAATAGAATGACTATCATCTAGTGTACTCTCCAAGTAACCCTCAAGCCTCTTCTTATACTTTTCCTGTTGACATCTCAACGGCCAAGATTAAGACCCTAATCAATGGTTAAGATTAGATCTGGCTTGATCTATGTCTTTTGGACCACTCTAACACAGATTCATATTAATACACATTAATATTTTATTTTCCCTATGTTTAGACTTAGGGACTCCATTAAAAATATTAATTATTTTAATATCTCTTGATTTGTTTAGAATCCGCCCAAACCCATTATGGGTATTGGAGATTTCATGTGCCCTAACCTCTCCACCAAATTTCGTGGCTAGAGCACATCTGGTGCTACCCCAAATCAACACTCCCTCTTAGCGAGGATTGTGCTCTAGCAATACCCCTCACTGAGTATTACTCCGATCATTCGACATTGGTACCTATGCTGATGCTAGGCCTTCCTGCCCACCATCCTCAGCACTGTTGTTTCCTGTACTACTGCCCATGGTTCTGCCACTACCACTACTGTATCTGTACGACAATTCCCCCTACATCCGTGTTGTTGTTGGTCCTTTCTCCCAGCACTGCATCCACACTGCACCTCCTCTCATCATGTTGCATCGCGTTGCCCACTGCTGCACTGTAACTCAGTTATTGAGAAGTAAGTAACTGATCTCCCAATTGACGTCCCTGTTGGGCTAGAAACACCCACTGATGCTGAAGCTCCCTCTACCGCTAACAAGTGCTCCCTCTCTCTGACCTCTACGCTGCTGCAACAACTTCCTGCATCTTGCACCATTGCACACCTCGTTGTGCCTTCCTACACTGGTGCAACACTCCTGTGCCTCTCCCACTGCTACAGCCTGCTAGCTCTGCACTATCTCGGGACTCCTTCACTGTAGCTCTCTCTGCCGCTCTATCTGCATTTGTCTCTACCCACTCAGCCAGTCTTGCTACTCCTCGTCGAGGCTCCCGTACCAAGGTCTAATCCAAGAGGTTGGGTACCTCAAGGATCCTGCCCCTCATCGCCTGTAATCCATTTGACTACAGCTCGATGTCTCCCCACTTCCACTTAAGTGGTGCATGTGCACTCATGGCACAATCATCATCTGTCAAAACTTCCTTCTCTGCCCGTGTTGGCGCTACCTTAGTCTCAGAAGAATCTCCCTTACTCTTCTTCCTTGGGCACTAAGTCGCAAAATGACCCATCTCCCCACAGTGGAAGCACTTGATCTTGGAGAGATCTTTCTTCTGCCACTTCTCCTTCTTTCCCTCTGATGCTAGGGCCACATCCTCCTCCTCTTGCTGAACTTTGATCCCTTTGCTGCTGCTACTTGTCTTTGACTACCGTCTGATCTCTTCTTGGCGAAGAGCTGCCCACATCTCGTCCCAAGGTAGGAGAGTTCCTCTGCCCAGAATACTCTAGACAAACACTTCCCAATCTTTTGAGACAGCATTCAGGGTTGTCCTCACCATAAGCTCCTGAAACGGTGTCACTCCTATCGCAGTCAATTGGTCTCAGATCTCATTCAGTCCTTCGAGAAAGGTGTCAATCGTTTGACCCTTCTTCATTTGATACGACCTCATCTGGTTCTCCAGCAGCATTCTTCTCTGCACAAAAGTATGCTGGTACAGGTTCTTGAGAGCCTCCCACATCTCAACTGTCGTTTTCTTCTCGACTATATGTGGACTACATGATCCTTGACCCCGTCAAGGATAATGCACTTGGCCCTCGTCATCGCCTCTTTGTACTTGTCATTATCATTTGGGTCGACTAGGATAGATATCGTCTTCAAGGCGAAGTTCTTGACACGATTCCTTTGAAGCACTGATAAGATTCCGGCCTTCCAGACTGTGAAGTTTGATGCTCTGTCCAGTCTATCCTAGTCTCTTACCCCATGTAGTACCATGAAACTCCTCTACTTCCCTCCTAGAAGTTCTCGGTTCAACTCCTCTGAGTCTCTACTTCCCGTCTGGAAGTTCTCTTCTAGACTCCCTCTGAGTCCTAATTTCCCTCCTGGAAATCCTCCTACCGCTTGTCGAGATGCCCCCTACTCTGATCATCTTGTGCAACTGCACTGTTGATCCAGGTTCATCAGTTAGAAACCCTCAGTAACAACTCCTCTAGCCCTGCTTTGTCAGGTACTGTTCTGACAACAGTACCTCACTAGCTCCACTCTGCAATATTTCTGTAGCCTTCTAGACTCTAGCAACTGCCTATCTGTGAACTGCATCAGCCCCTCTCTGCCTCACGCTGGCTTTGCGTCACCCTAGATGGGTCTATGTCAGCCCTCTAGCCTCTGTGTCAGCAATGCTAGCCTCTCTGAGGCTCTGCGCAGCTCTCGAATTCTTTTGCGTGGCTCTGGCTGTCTCTGCATCACATTTCTTGGTTTCTGCATTGCTAGAAACAACCTCTGTCACCTTGGGACAGCTGTTTTATGCTGCTATTGCTCCGCTCAGCGGATGTCTTTTAGTCATCCTGTGATCTGCAATCACGCTCTGATACCATGTTGAAATTTCTAAGTTTACTTAGTTAGAAACCCTCCATGCATTTTATCTGATTTATTCCTACCTACTTGTTATTTTCCTTAACAAGTTATTTACAATGTAAATACTGAAAATAAACACTAGTGCATGCTTAACATATTACAGATTAGCAACTAAAATAAACGGAACAAACACACCACATGACACCATTATTTTTGGACCAATGTCCCTAGAAAAACCCAATGCGGGAAGACCGATGCAACTATCTAAGGGTCTTCTTATTAAGCAATATAAGAGTACAATCTGGGTGTCGAAACTGGCCTACCCAACAGAGAATTTCCTTAGCATCTATACCTCACAGTTTGAGAGAAATCTCCTGGTTGAAACCCCGGAAAATCCTTCCAGCAGTTCCTCAGCACAAAACTGCTCCTGCAACCTCAGCATTTGCGCAATCTGGACTGCATCAACCCCTCTCTATCCCACGCTGGCCCTGCATCAGCTCTGAGAGCCTCTGCGCCAATTGCGCTAGCCCCTCTGGTGCTCTGCGCAGCACTTGGCTGCCTTTGCGTGGCCCTGCGTGAGCCCTTGCTGGCTTTGCGTCACCCTTCTCGGCTAATGCGCTGCTCTCCCGGCACAATCTTTGCCTTCTCTGTTTCTTTGTACTCAATGCCCCTCAGCTACTCTCTCGATCACTAATTCTATCTCTCTTAGCAAACCCTGCTCTAGAGAATAGAATGACTGATCATCTGGTGTACTCTCCAAGTGACCCTCAAGCCTCTTATACTTTTCCTGTTGACATTTCAACGGCCGAGATTAAGTCCCTAATCAACGGCTAAGATTAGATCTGGATTGATCCATGTCTTTTGGACCACTCTAACACATATTCATATTAATACACATTAATATTTTATTTTCCCTAAGTTTAGACTTAGGGATTCCATTAAAAATATTAATTATTTTAATATCTCTTGATCTGTTTAGAATCTGCCCAAACTCTTTCTAGGTATTGGAGATCTCATTTGCCCCAACCTCTCCACCAAATTTCCTGGCTAGAGCACATCTGATGCTACCCCAAATCAACACACCTTTGGCACCTATCACACTGCAGTTCAAAGTGAGTATGCAGATCAAAATATTAGCCTTATGTGCAATAGTTAAAAGGATACTTGTCCCACTTATCTTCACTTATTCTATGTATGCTGGTAGCCAAGATATTCGACCGGCTAGTTAGAGATATTCACAGGCCAGCAGAGGTAATTCGTTACAATAGTTTGAAGATTTGTGACTACCACTTGGAAACAAAACTTTGCTTTGGGATTGTCAATCGCAGCTATTTGTTATTGCATTGGTCGTTGGGATTTTCTCCCATAGTTCTATTTAAATGAGCGATTGGCTCTCATTTGCAATCATGTAATACGAGTTATTGGGCTTGAGGAGACGCTGTAGAATTGTATTCGCTACTTGCAATATAATACAATAGTCTTTGGGATAACTTGTGATGGTGTTTTTGTCCTTGCATATGTGGTAAATTCTTGACTTCTTGTTATGCTTCTATTTATTTATTCATTCTATTGCTTCCTTCATGCTTGTTTCAAGTTATGTTAGTATGCAACTATCTCATATTAGCATAAGAATTACTTAAATGCTCTAGAAAAAGAAACCTTCTAGTTGATATCAAATATATCTCTAGGAATTCTTTCCATTGCACTTATTTAATTTCATGTGGATCTAATGAGTTGTGGCGAAGTTTGTAGAGGAATCATTCTTTGGTTGATCTTTCAAGCATGAGGGGAAGTTCTCGGAGGAACCAACCCACTCTTGAAAATATTCAAGGAAAACTCGCATGCGTTAAATTCTAAAGTCTCATCTATTTTGATTTGTCTTGCGGGCGTTCTTATGAGTTTTAGGCTCTTATTTATTGCATCAAAATCACATTAATAATTTTATTTTTCACGTATAAAAATCCTTTCCCTATATGGTTTCAATCTCTTATGCTTGGTGTTGAAAGTTCCCCTTATTTGTGAACCAAGTCAGAGTCTCCTAATATAAGTAATCACTGAATCTTTCTTGATTGAGCGGCCTCAAGCCCTAGTAATAGAGCTTCATATTCAACCATATTGTTAATGCATGCAAAAGGAAGTCTTAAGGCAAACATCAAATAATCCATGGATGGGGAAATGAGAATGATACCAGCCCAGAGCCAGACTTAGAGTTAGCCCCATCGAAATACATTATCCAAATTCCTAGAGGATTCAGGGCTTCAACGGTTTCGCTTTTAAAAATCCTCCATTCACCAAGCTCAACATTTTCTTCATTTAGGTCCTCATCGGAGTCTTGTAGGCAAATAAGAATAGGGGTCGAAAATTCATATCTAGGGATAGATGCGTAAGAATTCTCATCTATAGGAAGATATATAGTAGATTTATTTTCATTGGTGGAAATTTTTAGATCCTTCACTAGGTCTTTAGATAAAATAATTCCCCATGATGGAAGTGTGTCTACAATGATTATGTCCATGGTGATTTCTTTCTCAAGATAATCGTGGAAGCAAATCCTTTCCCCTTCTATAACCCCATGCACCTCAGTCTCCTTGGAATTGAGAATTAATTTGCTAGTGCATTCTTTAGAAACTTTAAGTTCTAGATTTTGCATTATTTTCAGAGGCATGATGTGAACAGGGCTTCCTAAATTCAAGATACAATTTCTCAAGATATAACCATTGATGTCTAGGAAAATGTAGAAAGGATCGTTCATATTTAATATTATTCTTATAGGAATTTCTAGGGTAATGCACTCAAGAGGTCTTTCTTTGCACTTCTTTCTTTTCCCTTTTTTCGTCTTGGGTAACGCTTTGTCTTCACTTGGTGGTGGGTCACTTTCTTCTATGGGAGTACTAGGACTATCAATTTGAACAATGTTCACCAAGGTCTCTTTCGTGGCTTGATCAAGATCAAAAGTAATGTTTTGGGCTTGAAAGAGGTCAGTGGAAATTGTATTCCTGATATCGAAAGCTAACTTTCCAGTAAAGGCTTTGAAATAAGCGGCCAAGATTACTTAGCAAGCCTTAACTCTTTAGGGATCAAATGCACCATGGTATTGAATCTTTGATTGAATTCATTGATAGATTCATCTTCATCCCTTTTACTAGAAAGGAAACCTTTATACAATTCCACCAAATATCTCTCATGAAACCATCTCTTCTTAATTGTATTGCGAATTCATCACATAATCAGATAGATAAAGGACTTAAGGTCTTACACCATAATCGGGCGCCACCCTTAAATTGCCTGGCAAACAAAATCATGCCATGATATTCACCATATGTCGAATCACAAACTTGGTGTTCAAATTCAGTGAGATTCTTTTGAGGATCCTCTTTCCACGTAAATATTGGCAAGTATCAACTTTCCAGAGGAGGATGTGAAAGGGCCCCAAGAATATTTGAGAAATCCAAGGGAGTAAAAATGTTTGTTTCTTTTTATTAGCAACCCTATCAAAGAAAGGACTATGAGGATGCTCATTGCCTCTTCATTGATAAGTTAGAATTTCAAGGTTTTCCATTTTGATAAGGGTATTGTGGAGTCACCAAAGGAGTACTTATAATGTCGTTAATGAATCAATTCCTCATTGATTCACAAGGGGGTAGACCTGCTTCCTCCTCGACAATGGCGCCAAAAATGTTACTGCTCAATCTAGCAGGGGTCCTAGGAGGGGTTCCTATAGAGAAACTACTAGGTCAAGGAGCAACAATGGAGCAATATCCCACTGTCACCTTAGCCAATGCTACTTGCTCTTTACAAACTTCCACCGATGGGAGGAGTCCTGGTATGAGAGAAATCACTAAGAATGGTATTCAATGAATGGAAGTAGTGATCTGAATAGCCTATTCAAAAGAGAGGCTCTAGTGATAGGGTTTGCTTGCTTAAAAAGAAAGATGAATAGCTCTCCATGAAGGGCTAAGGGGAAACCTAGAACTAGGGATGAGGATTATTTTTTGATGTATAGTGCCCTAGGCCCAAGAATCCTAGGAGAATAGGGTTCTCTAGGTAATCCTTGTGGAATTGGAGTAATAAGGATGTGGGACCACAAAGAAACCCTAATGGACCCAAATGAGGTCAAGGGTTTGGGGTGAAAACTCAGACAAAAAGACTTGATCAAGTGAGGGAGAAGGAGAGGATCAAAGAGATAAAATTTGATTTGAATTTTCAATGCAATGATCCTTGAAGAAGCCACCAACGAAAGGAAAACTAGGGAGCACTGGTCTTCGAGCTAGGGCTTGGAAAAAATTGAGATTCAACCATTGAAATGGTTTCAAAATTGGAGGACCTCTCAAGGGCACACCAATGCAGTTCTATGCCAAATTTCATCAATTTTGGATGGCAATCGATTATGGGTGATACCATAACAGACACTAGGGTTAGGGGTTAGAAAAGGAGGAGGAAGGTGAAAAAGATTTTCGTTTTGGTGATCATTGAGGACTACACCAATGCCTAGCCTATTGGGAGAATGAAGTCAATGAGATTTCAATGTTTAGAATTTCTTTAACCCAATCAAGGAGTTCCCCAACAACTTCGCATAGCCCTAAAGGCATCAATTAGATTACTAGGAAAAATTATACTTCTTTGATGTTGCAATTGATGACTTATCAAGGCAATTATGAAGATCATATACCCCTAGGACATTCATTCATTCATTCATTATACCAAACATGAAACATATGGAAAACCCTCAAAAAGTCAAGCTTCAACAAATTTGCATTTCCATTAGGGCAACAACTCCAGCTTCATGAGTGAAAATTTTCATACATTATACATGTGACATAAATCAAGAAATAGACCATGAAAAAGGCACTTACAAGTATAGAGAAATCATCCAGTCATCAAGAGAGAAAAAAAATGAAGCTCCAAGATCAAGACAATATTTCCAAACATCAAAGATATCCAATTCGACCTCCAATAGCTATAGCGAAATTCTCAAGAAGAGATAAAGATCCAAATCCTAGTGACGATCAAATGAAATGATCATCGCATCAATATATATCCTCCTCTAAGGGGTTCAATATGCCTAATTAGGCCTTATAATGCCCCAACTAATGTGCAAAAATAAAATTACTTAGGGACAAGCCCACCAAGATAGCTCCATAATACAAAAAGAAGCCTCTTAAGAGGGCAAAATGATAGATACAATAGGTAAAAGGGCCATTGAAGAGGCCTAGTGGAGTCCAATATGTGCCAAAGTGAAAGGATGGGTTCCAAACATAGTGATAAATGACTTGTGGTGCCCCCAAGTGGCTGTGGAGGCACAAAACATCCTCATGGGTCTCCAAATGGATCAAACATGCTTGTATCCCATCTGTAAGGGCTAGAAGAATGATGAAATCCCTCCCTTTGCCTCCCATGGTGAGACACATCCTCGTCTAGGCCCTGGATCAGCTGCCAAGTGTGTGGTGCAAGAGTGTAGCTGGTTGGGCAAGGTGGTCCAGGTGCATCATCACTGTCAAAAAAATGGAAGACGAGCAAGCAATGAGTGAAGCTGAAGGATCCCATGATATGGCAATCCGCTTTTTGCTATGGTGGAGGCCCATGGCTCTCAACGCTCACCCTACAAATACCAATATGACCTTCTGGAGGACTTGAACACCGTATAGGGAGACCAAACACATAATGAAGACCGACTTGCAATCCTGTATAAGATCTAATGCTTCCCCTCATCTTCCAATACAACAAATCATCAGTGCAATTGAGTAAATAAGCTTAGAAACCATGGAACCAAGTGGACACTTCATCGTGGCATGCTCTTCTATAATGGGCTTTAGAGGGTACAAGTGTCTTCAAGTTCAAGAAGAAGGTTAACCGGGCCCTATCAGGTGGTTTCAACCTCTAAGAGGAGTGACATATCCATGGTACATCCCTCAAATGGCAAGTGGCATGTGATATAGTGAAGTAATGGAGTGGGGCATCGGGGGAAGGCTCAAAGCCACATGCCACAGTACAAGGGTAGCTATAATGAGGGAAGCCCACACTTGGGTGTATGAATGCAGGAGGGAGAAATCGTGGCAAATGAGTTACCCCAACCTTTGTTTTTCCACCCTTTTTCATATGCCTTTTGCATTTTATTGATTTTCCTTTTGTAAATGCTCGGGGATCCAAGGGATGATGGCATGAAGTGCATGATATGGCAGTGAATACCCATTTAGGGTTGGGCAGTTCATCGCCCACTAGGGGCTGGGACAATCATGGGTTCCTTAGTGATGTAGGGGGCTCACATATGGGGCCCTAGGAAAAAGGGTGATGGCCATTATGAAAGGGTTAGAGCTCATGATGGTTTTTTCCCACGTGCTAAATTTGAATGTCCCGACCATCTTTTACATTTTATGGTACTTTTGCTATTGAGCGTGGCCAGATTATGATTTTAAAATTCTTTTCAGTGGCATTAACCTCCGGGGAATTGTTCCAAGCCCGACCCAAAGTGCAGACAAGGGGAGGGGGAGGCTAACTCCTTATGGACCCAATGGACAAATGCATACCCTAATGGGAAATATGTGAAAAAGGGGTTCTAATGAGCAAAGGGGAGTGATATATGTAGAGTCGAGAAACAAGATTGTTACCACTAAAACTAGTAGGGGTCCTAAAAGGGATAACTATTAGGCCAAGGGAAATGATGAAGACTTAGCCTGCTATCACTTCAGCTAAGGCTCCCTACTCTTTACTGACTTTCACGGATGGGAGGAGACCCGATATATAGAGTCACTTATGAAAGATGAATCAACAAATGGGTATAAAGTGACCCTAATGATCCTTTCCCAGGAGGGGATTAAAATTGGAGCTTGCTTGCTGTTTAAGCAAGGTACAAGGTCTTCTAGGGAAGGAGGTGAGGATTTGAGGGTTAGGATAAGGGAATAGGACTTGTAAAGGAGTTTCCCAATGCCTAAAAACCTTGCAATACTTGGATTCCCGAATTGTCTTTGAAGAATTATCTTTGGTAAGATATGGGACCACACGGGACCAAGTGGACCCAAGGTTAGGTCAAGGGGAGAAAGTGTAGCAACCAATGATAGGCTTGACCTAAACAAGGAGGAGAAGGGGATCAAAAGAATGATTTTCACTAAAAGGCAGAAAATGATCCCTATGAGGAACTAGCCTAGAGAACACAAGGGCAAAGTTCGATCTCAGGGCTAGGGCTTGAGATATCTTGCAATCCAGCCATTGAAATTTCTTCAAATTTGGAGGAGACCTTGAGGACACACCATCGCAGGAAAGGTCAGGAGATTGAACTTTTTCTATGGATACTTTGCTGCGAAAATGATGTCCTAGGTGGCCCAACATGGCTAGACCTAGAGAGGAGGAAAGGTGAAGAAAGAAGGGTTTTAAGGTTATCACCTTATGGTGGATCAATACCTAATTCCTTTGGGGATATGGAGTCAAGAAGAATGATGAGAATGGATTTCGTTTCTAGCTCAAGGAGGCTGTAAGGACAACTTCGTTTGGCGCTAGTGCAAATGAGAGTGACCTTAAAGAATTTATAATTCGTTTGCAAATCAAGATGGCTTGGCAAGGTAACTTCGATCTCTAGGAAAATTCATTCAACAAACATGGCCCATACATAGAGATATGCTATATAGAAACATAATTCCACAATTAAGCAATAAACACATCCAACAATTAGCCTTAAAATAGCAAAAGTCCCATGATCAATGTATGTGACAAAGTAAAAGAAAATAGCATCAAATTCTTATTTACATGTAAGAGAATATATCCAAACATAAATACATGTGCCAATTAAGAAGCTCCAAGATAACAAAATGCAATCCACACATCAAAATTCATCCATGCTCCAATTTCATCCCCAAGAAGGAAATGCGAAAATCTCAAGAGAGAAAATGATCCAATCCAAGTGATGATGATAAATGAACTCATCTCATTTTTATCTATACACTAATTAGGAGTTCGAATTAGTATTTTAGGCCTAAATTAGCCCCTACGAAACAATAATGTGCAAATAATCTAACTTTTGGTGACAAGCCCACCAAACTAGCTTACAAATGAAATAATAAGCCTCTCAAGAGGTCAAATGATAAACAATACATGTCGTACGGCCCTCCAAGAGGCCTGATGGGGTCCATAGGTGCCATAATGATGAATAGGACCCTCAAAAGTGATGGACAAGGGGGTGGCCCCTTATTCTCTAAACAATAAACCTATGGTGCTCCTAGTGGATGTGGGGGCACAATAATGACCTCATGGGTCTCTAAATGAATTGAAGATGTCTATAGACCATCTATAAGGGCTCAGATGATGGAATAAATGATGTCACATCAGTGTACAAGTCCTGGGTCACCTACCAAGTGTATGGTGCAATTATGAGACTGACTAGGGATGGTGTACCAGGTGCATCTTCCTTGTCCAATAGGTGGATCTCAAGTAACCTTTGAACATCATAGGGGATCCATAGAGTGTTGTCTACTGCTATCGAGGCCCATGGCTTTCTACACACACCGTACATGTGCCAATGTAGCCCTCTGGAGGGTTAGGACCGCGTATAGGGTAACCATATGAAATCCTGTATATGATTCAATGTGTCCCCGTACCTTCCAACATATCAAGTCATTAAAATAATCAAGAAAAGGATTTTACAAATCACAGACATTAGTGGGCACTTCATATTGGCATGCCCTTCCATAGTGGGCTTTGGCATGTGCCTATGTCTCCAAGCTCCAAAGGGGATTAACCAATTATCCTATTAGGTGGTTTCCACTTCTAAAGTGGGTAATATGTTCATAGTACATCCATCAAAGGGTGGTGAATTTGGACATAATGATGAAATGGAGTAGGGGACAAAGGGGAATAGCTTGGGTCACATTCCATGGCACAAGGGTAGCTAGCAAAAGGGAAGCCCACACTTGGGTAAATAATGTATAGGAGGGAGCAATCGTGGTACATGACTTACCTCGACCTTGATTTTTTCACCCTTCTTCAATTGCCTTTTGCCTTTTATGATTTTCTTTGGCTAACTGCTCGAAGCTCAAGTCATGAGACCATGATGTGCAAAGTATCGCAGTGGATACCCTCTATTAAGGTGGGGCAGTTCATCGCTCACCAAGGGTTGGGATAATCATGGGTTCCTGAATGGTAGAGGCAACTCATGAAGGGTCTCTAGGAACCTGGATGATGGCCATACAAAAGGGAAGAGCTCATGCAATGGCTTTTTCCCTCAAGCTAAATATATATGTCACGACCATCTTTTTCATTTTTGTGGTACAATTTCCTGTTGAATGTGGCCATTATGCTTTTTCTTTGATTTTTATCTGCATCAGCTTCTGGCACATTGTTCTAGTCTCAACCTAAGATATGGGGCAAGAGGAGGGGGTGGCTGACCTTATGTGGACCCAGGTGGGAGAAGTGATGGAAGGGAGTATAATAAGCAGAAAAGGAGATGACCTGTATGAATCAGGGACCAGGACCACATCCAAAATCAGGGTTTTCCATGAAATATCATCCGTAAAACCAAAAGGTTAGTAAAAGAGATCCCACGACACTAGGATGAAATGTTAACACCCCAAAAGAGATCTAGGGGACAAGAGCTCAGACCTAGCCCACTCTTTCCACCGAATCCCACCATTAGTCCATGCCCAATAATCTCCATAATAAGCAAACTGAAGTACTTAATTACCAAATGACAAGACATACCTTTAGGCACGGGAGGCCCACCTTCAAACATACAATCATGACAGATGGGTGAGGGGCCACATGGCTGGCTCAGGTGGTGGAGAAATGGCACAACGTGCTAGTTGGAGATGCAAGGGGTTGTTCACTGACAACTGAGGACCATATGGGGAAAAAGATTTCTCCTAGGGATATCACCCACAAAATGGTGGGCAACATTTGGCTTCAACTAGGACATGATCTCTCGAAAAGCGGGAGAAGTTGCTCAAACGGGAGGTCATGAGAACACCAACAATCTCTTGCTCACCGAAGACCTGTCACCTGCACATATCAAAGACTAGACCCACGAGGCAGCATGTCTCTATGGTGTCTATGATCACCCATGCTTAATGCTAGGCCGTAAAATCAACATGAATATAAAATATGCAGATTTTAATCTAAATGCAGCTAATCTACAATGAGAAATATCATATGATGTTAGTTCTAATGCGAAAATACACATGCAGTGCATCCTACTCTAACATGCATATGATGTGAAACTAATACTAAGTGTAATCATAAAGCCAGTGCAACCAACATATCATCATATCACTATAAACTTGTCTACCAGTATGATTACTTATGCAGCAAATCCCAAATCGAACATGGATACAATTATATGGAGGATGAAGGGAGTGGGAGGTGGGAAAATATGATGCCCACACATGGACGATCGCGTGAGAAGAGGTAAGAAAAAGATGTAATCTAGTCCAAGAGATCCTCTCTTCTAACCAAAATATAGAGATGTCAATGATTAGGCTTATAAATTTTTATGGATGGCAACCTTGGGCATATCATTTATGTCATATTTTATTGCCTCTACAGGGTTATGATTAGTAGGAAAGGGAGACTGATGAGATGGAGAAACACAAGTAGGTTGCCCATGATGATCACACTAGAAAGTGGAGATTATAGATTGATCATGATACTGAGGGGGTGCCCAAGGAGATAAAATATATTCAAAGAGAGGTTCTTCCTTGACACCATACTCAGGAGGTGGAAAGGGCTCATGGTCACTCAAGATCATTTGAAAAGGGGTGAGAGAATCACTTGTGGAAGACTTGTGGTAATGAACAAGATGATAAGGCAAAGGGAAGGGTGAAGTATCATATTCAACATGTTTTTCTTCCTCAAAATCATCCTTTTAATGCAAGGGAAGATAATGATCCTTCTTATCAAGGGCATCGATAGATATGTCATCATAAATAATGCCTGAGAGAAAGGGAAGACCACTCTCAACCTCATCTTCCTTGTCAATGTCATAAATGGGAGCATAATCAAACTGAGGACCAACAATTTTCCATTTCCCCTTTTGAATGTGGAAGTAGTCTTCAATGTCATCTGCCAAGGGGCTAAGGGGATCACCTTCCTCAAGGTTCTCAAAAGGAGATTCATCGAGAGTAATATCCTTTAGAAAGGTGAGGTTAGTCTCAACTACACTTTCCGTGGACTCATCCTTCCCAACACATGTTCTCAGAATCATCCTTTTCATCATGTGGACCCAATGAGGAATCATCTTCCCATTCATCTCTTAGATTCTCAAGGTCTTGATGATGCTCGATGAAGGCTTCTTGTTGAATGCTCAATGCGGGGCATACTTGAAAATGTCTAAGAAAGCCATCAACGAATGCTTGAATAGATGAGATGCTCCTAGGTTCGTGATTTTGCAACCATGAGTTATGACCATAGAGGGAACTAAAGAATAACAACATAAGTACATCATGGTGAACCACTTTCTCCCTTGAAGTATGTGCATTAAATCTTTCCACGTGGTCAATTGTGGAGCTTGGGTCACCATCAAACATGGGTACCCCACGTACCATCCTTCCTGTGACATGATTGGGGTACCCAAGGACGCTAGAGAAAGACAACCTATTTGAGATATACATGAAAGATATGTAGGAGTCAATAGGGTGAATTTGAACATTCCTAGAAAAATGCTTGCTTCACCCTACAAGTATCAACCTTAAAGTTCAATGAAGAACTAGGGCTTCGTTCTTCCAATGGAGTCGCCAATAATGACATGTCAATATGTTGTATGGAGTACAAAATACCCGTCTCGTGTCCTCGACAATGACACCAAAATGTTACCGCTCAAACTAGCAGGGAACCTAAAAGGGATTCCTAAATGGACAACTGTTAGGCCAAGGGCAACAATGTAGACTTAGCTCATTGTCACCTCAGCTAAGGCTCCCTACTGTTTACCGAATTTCACCAATGGGAGGAGACCCAGTATATAGAGAGTCACTTATGAAATATGAATCAACAAATGGGTATAAAGTGACCCTAATGATCCTTTCCCAAAAGAGGATTAAGAATGGAGGTTTCTTGCTCTTTAAGCAAGGTACAAGGTCTTCTAGGGAAGGAGGTGAGGATTTGAGGGTTAGGATAAGGGAATGCAACTTGTAAAGGAGTTTCCCAATCCCTAAAATCCTTGCAAAACTTGGATTCCCGAATTATCTTTGAAGAATTATCTTTTGTAAGATATGGGACGACACGAGACCAAGTGGACCCAAGGTTAGGTCAAGGGGAGAGAGTGAGGCAACCAACGATAGGCTTGACCTAAACAAGGAGGAGAAGGGGATCGAAAGAATGATTTTCACTAAAAGGCAGAAAATGATCCCTATGAGGAACTAGCCTAGGGAACACCAAGGCAAAGTTCGGTCTCAGGGCTAGAGGTTGAGGTATCTGGCAATCCCATTGTCTGAATTTCTTCAAATTTGGAGGAGACCTTGAGGACACACTAGTGGAGGAAAGGCCAGGAGACCAAACCTTTTCTATGGCTACTTTCTCGGGAAAATGATGCCCTAGGTGGCCCAACATGGCTAAAACCAACAGAGGAGGAAAGGTGAAGAAAGAAGGGTTTTAAGTTGATCACCTTATGGTCGATCAATACCTAATTCCTTTGGGATATGGAGTCAAAAAGAATGATGAGAATGGATTTCGTTTCTAGCTCAAGGAGGCTCTAAGGACAATTTCGTTTGGCACTAGGGAAAAAGGGAGTGACCTTAAAGCATTTATACTTCATTTGCAAATCAAGATGGCTTATCAAGATAACTTTGATCTCTAGGAAGATTCATTCAACAATCATGGCCCATCCATAGAGATATGCTATATAGAAACCTAATTCCACAATTAGGTAGTAAATGCATGCAACAATTAGTCCTAAAATAGCGAAAATTCCATGATCAATGTATGTGACAAAGTAAAAGAAAATAACATTAAATTTGTACTTACATGTAAGAGAATATATCCAACCATCAATACATTTTCCAATTAAGAAGCTTGAAGATAAGAAAATAAAATCCACACATCAAAACTCATCCATGCTCCAATTTCGTCCAACAAGAAGTAAATGCGAAAATTTCAACAAAGAGAATGATCCAATCCAAGTGATGATGAGAAATGAACTCATCTCACTTCTATTTATACACTAATTAGGAGTTAGAATTAGTCTTTTAGGCCTACAATAGCCCCTAAGATACAATAATGTGCAAATAATCTAACTTTTGGTGACAAACCCACCAAACTAGCTCACAAATGAAATAATAAGCCTCTCAAGAGGTCAAAATGATAAACAATACATGTCGTAGGGCCCTCCAAGAGGCTTGATGAGATCCATAGGTGCCATAATGATGAATAGGGCCCTCAAAAGTGATGGGCAAGGGGGTGGCCCCTTGTTCTCCGAACAATAAACTTGTGGTGCTCCCAGTGGATGTGGGGGCACAATAATAACCTCATGGGTCTCCAAATGAGTCAAATATGTTTGTAGACCATCTGTAAGGACTAAGATGATGGAATAAATGATGCCACATCAGTATACATGTCCTAGGTCACTTGCCAAGTGTATGGTGCAACTGCAGAGCGAGCTGGGCATGGCATACGAGGTGCATCTTCCTTGTCCAATAGGTGGATCTCGAGCAACCTTTGAACATCTTGAGGGATCCATAGAGTGTTGTCTACTATTGTGGAGGCCCATGGCTCTCTACACACACCCTACATGTGCCAGCGTAGTGCTCTGGAGGGTTAGGAGTAGGACCCCATATAGGGAGACCAAACCCAGAATTGAGACCATCTGAAATCCTGTATAAGATCCAATGCGTCCCTGTATCTTCCAACATATCAAGTCATTAAAATAATCTTTACAAATCATGGACGATCAGTGGGCACTTCATAATGGTATGCCTTTCCATAGTGGGCTTTGGCATGTGTCAATGTCTCCAAGCTCCAAAGGGGGTTAACCAATTATCCTATTAGGTGGTTTCCACTTCTAAAGTGCGTAATATGTTCATAGTACATCTATCAAATGGTGGTGACACATGACATAATGATGAAATGGAGTAGGGGACAAAGGGGAACAACTTGGGTTACATCCCATGGCACAAGGGTAGCTAGCAAAAGGGAAGCCCACACTTGGGTAAATAATGTATAGGAGGGAGCAATCGTGGTACATGAGTTACCCCGACCTTGCTTTTTTCACCCTTTTTCAAAAGCCTTTTGCCTTTTATGATTTTCTTTGGTTAGCTATTCGGGGCTCAATGGATGAGACCATGACGTGCAAAGTATAACAGTGGATACCCCCTATTAAGGTGGGGCAGTTATCGCCTACAAGGGGTTGGGACAATCATGAGTTTCTTAATGGAAGAGGCAACTCATGAAGGGTCTCTAGGAACCCGAGTGATGGCCATGCAAAAGGGAAGAGCTCATGCAATGGCTTTTTCCCACAAACTAAATATATATGTCCCGACCATCTTTTGCATTTTTGTGGTACAATTTCCTGTTGAATGTGGCCATTTATGCGTTTTCTTTGATTTTTATCTGCATCAACCTCTGGCACATCGTTCCAGGCTCAACCTAAGATGTGGGGTAAGGGGAGGGCTTGGTTGACCCTATGAGGACCCAATGGAGTAATGTGGACCCAGGTGGGAGAAATGATGGAAGGGAGTATAATAAGCGGAAAAGGGGATGATATGTATGAATCAGGGAGCGAGACCATGCATCCAAAATCAGTGTTTTCGATGAAATATCATCCTTGAAACCCAAAAGTCAGTAAAAGAAATCCCACGAGAGTAGGATGAAAGGTTAACACCCCAAAAGAGTTCTAGGGGACGAGCTCAAAGCTAGCCCACTCTTCCGCCGTATCCCCCCATTAGTCCATGCCCAATAATGTCCATAATAAGCAAACTGAAGTACTTAATTACCAAATAACAAGACATACCTTTAGGTTTGGGAGGCCCACCTTCAAACATACGATCATGGCAAATGGTTGAGGGACGACCTGGATGGTTTAGGTCGCAGAGAAATGGCACAACGAGCTAGTTGGGGTTGCTAGTTGCCAGCTGAGGACCATCATGGGGAAAAAATTCTCCTAGTGATATCACTGACAAAATGGTGGGTAACAGGGACCACGCAACCAAAATCAAGATTTCCCATGTAGTGGCACCCTTAAAGCTAGTAGCCCTTAAAGGAGATCCCACGTGACTAGGACACAAAGTTAACCACCAAATTGAACAAGGGGACAAGAGTACAAGCCAAGCCCATTCTTTGTGCAGAATTCCCCCACTAATCCATGTCCAGGAGCGTCCATGATAAGTAAGCAAAGACACCCACCTACATAATGAAAAGCCCTACCTTCGAGGTTGGAAGCCCACCTTCAAACATATGATCATAAGAGATGGGTGAGGAATCATAATGGTTGGCTTAGGGGGCTGAGATGGTGGCACATCGACCTATCTGGTGGTTGCAGGGGTATGTTGGTTGTCGATGGAGAACCATCTAGGAGAACATTTCTCCTATGGGTGTCACCCACGGGTGGTGGGTAATAGGACCCAAGTTAATTAATTGTTTAATCTATTTTTTGGTTTCTTGATGGAGAAAGAAAACCCCCAAGATCACTCACACAAAAGAATAAATAAGAGGCCAAAGGAGATGTAATGACCAAAAGTCGTATATGCAGTGGAAATATTTAAAATACTTCGTAGACAAAGACATCCATCGTAAGATAGTAATTGTAAATTGTATATTGTATAAAGAATTGATGTAGGATGATTACAAATGAGAATGAGGGTCCTATATAGACAGCTAAGTAAGCACCCTTTCACGAACAGGGATGTCTCTAAGACATGCCTTTTCATTATTAACTAACTAACCATTAGTTAATTTACTTAATATTTATTATTATATTTATATTATTATGATTATTATTTATTATCTATTTTTATTTTATTTTTCATAATTTATGTTCATAGCATTGCCTTCCCCTTCAAAAAGCTTTATCCTCAAAGCTTGTTGATGAAAGGGCTTGATCTCTTTTTCTGCTACGAATGTCTTTTCGTCTCAAAACAATCATCTTTCTCGATACAAGTTGATATGATCCTCTAAGTGACAAACAAAATTGTCGCACTACAAAGGGATCAGAGCAACCTAAATTAATCTTCTGTCGAATCTTGCAGTGACTGGAAGCTTGTGATGAATTGTTATCACATGAATGGATTGCAGTGACATTAGTATTCTTCAGAACATTAGGTTGATGTTTCTGTTCTAAATACATAGCTTGATTGAGTTGTCTACTCTCGTGATTTGGATCTTGATAAGGAATTCTGGTGATTTGATTTTTCCTTATCTTGTTTGTGTCGTTTTCTTGCTTTATTTGAAGTATGTCATTTCCTTTAGCTATGGAAGTTGCATGGTTAATTTCTGGATCTTCACTTGAATCTTTTGTTGCTGGAACTACAATTTCTGAGCACATCTTTACTTCAACTAGCTTGTCCATTTCTAAAGTTGTGATATTGACAGGATCAATATTTGTTGTTTTTTCGTCAACCTGAATTTCTACATTTGATGCTTCCTTCTTGATAAGTTGTTGTGCCTTGTTTTCTAATGACCTTTTGTCCTTCTTAAGCTTTTTAATTTTCGTCAGTAATTTTTCACTATGGTCTTTAAGCGAAGAAAATTCTTCATTTTTGTCAGTGGTGATCTTATCTATTTCTCTTTTTGAGAAATTATTTTTGAAATATCTTGTATGTCCTCTAGTGTTACTAAATTTGGTTTTAGATTAACATCCTGGAGTGTTATTTTCTTGTTCCTATAAGAAAATCTTAAAAACTTCTTTTTTGTATTCAAGATGAAGGAGCCAAGGGTTTCCATCCATGGCAAACCCATAATAATGTCACCTTGATTGCTCCATAGTGTTTGAACTGAGAATTGTGAAATAATTGTATAATCTTCAATGTTTAATTGTAGATTGGTTATGTCATATTTTTTGTTGCCAAAACAATCTAATTTTTCGATTATATTCAACTCTGGAATCACTAATTGGTTTGTGATTTCATGCATTATATAATTTTTATCTTCGACAAGGGAGATAGCAATAGTGACATATTTTCCTTCAATATACCCCTTAATTCTAAATAGCACTGAAACATTATTATGTGAAGTTTCTGGAAATTTTCCTTCATTATTGGTCTCCATTTGTTTCTCTTCAATGGTTGACTCAAAATTTACCTTTTGTCAAAATTATAATCTTTTCTCGATCACTTTAATCAATTAATCACTTTTTTTTTAATCTTTTAAATCTTTATATATATTTCACTTAGTAATTCCTTGTCTTCAAGTGGTACTTATAATAACTTTCTTATTCTTATATATATATATATATATATATATATATATAAAATACCTCCCCTTTTTTTTAAATATTTTTATAGAAAGTAAATATATATATATCACTTTATATATATTTCCTTGAATAAAAATCCCCCTTCACTTGTATTATTATTATACAATAAGATTGATTGAAATTAGGATATTTTAATCTATTAATTAAAAATGGAAGATTAATATAGATGGGCGAATGAACGCAATGGATAGGACAACACCCTTAGACGTGATGGTCGAGTGAGGATGCAGGCTTAGAAGCAGTTGAGTTGTGTTATGCCAGTCGATAGTGTGTGCACTGGATGCATACAATTGAGCGGAGTGTGTAATTGTAAGTTTTACTGTGAGAAGTGGTTCGAGGGAGGGAAGGCTAGCCGCAAGAGAGTCAAAACCAGTAGTGGAGTAGATGTTGGAGGTGTCGCAGAATTGAGAGAGTGCCTGATAAATGTGGCAGCGTTGGCGTAGGTTGAGTTTCCTTGGCTACAGTGTGGACGGGTTGTGGGCTATACAGTGGCGGTTGTACTGGAGAAGCGTTAAGCAGGGTGGTTGCGATGGACAATTTCTAGTAGAAAAGGCAACAGTGGTAGCGCAGTTGTGTTTGCGTGTGCGGCTATGAGTATGGGCGTGGGTGTAGCTTTTCTCCGGTGGTGTGGCTTTGCTCCATTGGCGTGGTTGTATCAGTGCTCAAAAGCAGCAACGACCGTGGCTTTTCTTTGGTGATGTGGCTCCAGCGGGTGTGGTCCAAATGACTCATGTTGTTGGTTTGTTTTGTTTTGTTTTTATTTATTAATTTTTTTTTTAATAATAATTTTTTTTTTAATAATAAAAAAATTTATAATTTTATTATTTATTATTATTTTATTTTTTAAATATATTTTTCTTTGAAAATATATATATATATATATAATATATATATATAATATATGGCCAAGGGCCTATTAGCGAACTGGCAGAATGGACAACCTCCCACTACATAGTGAAACGCTTGAATCTTGACGGCAACAATGTTAACGAAGTTTGATGGCCAAAGGTCAGATCAGACGTGGTTTTGATACCAATGTAATGACCAAAAGCCATATACGCAGCGGAAATATTTAAAATACTTCATAGACAAAGACATCCATCGTAAGATAGTAATTGTAAATTGTATATTGTTTAAAGAATTGATGTAGGATGATTACAAATGAGAATGATGGTTCTGTATATATAGCTAGGTAAGTACCCTTTCACGAACAAGCATGCCTCTAAGACATGCCTTTTCATTATTAGCTAACTAACCATTAGCTAATTTACTTATTATTTATTATTATATTTATATTATTATGATTACTGTTTATTATCTTTTTTCTTTTCTTTTACATAATTTATGTTCATAACAGGAGAGGCCTAGACACACAAGTGGAGAAGGACTTTCACTTGTGGAGAAAGGGAGGCTAAAGGACCTAGTCGCAGATTTGTCTTAGAGGAGTTGCAGTAGCAAGAAGAAAGCCAAATTTGAGTGTTGGAAGGTTAGATCTACAAGAAGAAAGTGAGATCTAAGTGTTGGAAGGTCATATCTGCAAGAAGAAAGTCAAATCTATGATCTGAAGATGCAGATCTAGTATATCGAGGGTTTGTAGCAACATCTAGATAGAGGACAAAAGGAGTTGTTCCCTGTGTCATCTTGGATGCAAAGGACAACTAAAAGAGCATTAGACAAGAGGACTAAAATGACTAAAGATGAAGGGTTGCCTTCAACAAGTTAGACAAGACTTTCCTTTGTATTTTGTTGGGAAAATTGTGTATTTGATGTAATAGATCTTGCCAAGTCAAGAGTAACTCAATGAATGAAATGTTGTTTTGCATTAAGAGAGAATATGAATATATACAAGGAGAGGGAAACTACTGGGTTTCATCTCCCAATGTATCTTCGTCTTCTAACTTCCTTTGTTTTTGCTATTTACAATATTTACATAAGTTTTCCTTATCCCAAAGATTAGGAGTCTAAATTTCCCCCCTTAATTTGAATGGATGTTGGTGAGTCCAAGCATCATTCTGAATCTTTCAAAATTTTCCCTTCCAAGAGCATTGGTGAAGATGTTTGCAATCTTCTCATTTGTGGAACAATGTCATTGGTGGATTGTTTTGGCCTCAACATGATGTCGAAATAGATGGTATTTTGTATTGATGTGCTTCGTTCGGTCATGGAACTTTGGGTTCTTGGCAAACTTTACTACAAAAGTGTTGTCAATCAAAAGAGGAGTTGAATGTACTTGTTTCTCCTACAAATCTTTCAAAATTTTCCTAAGCCACACAATTTCCTTTGTTGCTTCACCTGCTGCCACATATTCTGCCTCAGTTCTAGAATTTGTTGGAGCTGATTGTTTGCGTGACCTCCAGGAGACAACACCTGATCCAAGACTCATAACATAACCTAAAGTAGATACTCCAGTCTCTTCATCTCCATCAAAATTTGAATCAAAGTATCCAATCAAGCTGAAGTCACCCACCTGTATATACTTGAGTTCCCTTCGAGTATTTTAGAACTCTTTTTGCAACAGACTAATGACCCTCACAAGGGTTTTACATCAACCTGGAGAGAATTCCAACAACAAATGAAATGTTCAGTCTGGTAGTAGTAAGGTAGTTGAGACTTCTTACAAGTTGTTTGTACTTTGTTGCATCCTCAATAATTTTCCTTCAATGGATGTGAGCTTTAAAATATGTTCCATTGGAGTAGTCAAAGGATTGCACTCAACCATGCCAAACATGTTCAACAGATCTCCACTGTACTTCTTCTGAGAGAAGAATATAAACTTTGGATATAGAGTTACTTCAATACCAGGATAGTAGTGAACATAGCCCAAATTTGTCATTTCAAAACATTTCCGTAGTTCTTTCTTTATGGATGCAATGTAGTGCTCATTGTTCCCTGTTATCAGAATATCATCTACATACACCACAAAATATACAATTGTTTTTCCAACTTTCTTTACAAACACAGTTGCATCATCAAGATCATAATGTTTGAAATTGAGTTTCATAAGATGCTCAATCATTTTCTCGTACCAGACTCACGGTGCTTACTTGAGGCCATACAAGGATTTTACAAGCTTGCATACTGTGTTCCTGACCCTTCACAACAAAATGGTTGGGACATAAAAACATTCTCTTTTAGATCTCCATTCAACAATGCAGTTTTTACATTCATTTGATGGACTTTCCAACCATTCTAAGCCGCCAAGGCAAAGAGTGTCCAGATGGTAGCGCATTTTGTTGTAGGGGAAAAAGTCTCCTCATAATCAACCCCTTCCTTCTATGCAAAACCTTTTGCCACAAGCTTGGATTTATGCTTGTTAAGTGAGCCATCTGATTTATACTTGTTCTTGAAGACCCACTTGTAGCCAATTGGTTTGGTTCCTAATGGAGGATCAACCAGCTTCCAGGTATCATTCTTTATCAAAGCATCATATTCTTTATGTATCGCTTCTTTCTATTCATCATGAGAAGTGGCTTCTTTCAAGGAAGTTGGTTCGAAACCTATGGACAAATTTAGTTCACAATTATAAGAAACATCCATATCGACAGGTGAATGAAAATTGTCTACATCTCCTCCATTCTGTCTTGTTGAGCTTCTTGTTCCTGTCTTTCTAACCTCGTTAAGACAAACACCTTCAAGTGTCTTTTTCAGCGATTTTGGAGGACCTTCCTGAGATGGCCCAAAGAAGCATCCATATCAACAGGTGAATGAAAATCGTCTACATCACCTACATTCTATCTTGTTGAGCTTCTTGTTCCTGTCTTTCTAACCTCATTAGGATGAACACTTTCAAGTGTCTTTGTCAGCCATTTTGGAGGACCTTTCTGAGATGGCCCAGGCTGCTCAGTTGACAAAGATGGTGTTGAATCAAGATTTAACCTCCCAATTCTGTCAACCAAATCATTCAAAGTGTCATCTTGATTAGTAGTTGGAGCTTCATGTGGTAAGAGAGTGCTTCAAAAGGAGATTCCATAGATTGATCTAGTATAGGGATCCCCCTTTCAAGATGTGGAATCTCATTATCAAACTCTTAAAAAGACTTTGCATGTCCAAATCGATCCAAGCAATCAAGCTGCCGCAAAACAACATTGTAAGTCTTGGAAGATTCAAGAAAGATCACATCTCTAGATATTATAAAAATTGTATTCACTTCACCATAGCGACTGTATGCTTTGGAGGTAGTTGAGTACCCCAAGAAGATACATTTGCAACTCCTTGCACCGAGTTTGTTTCTTTGTTCCTTACGTATCAAGGCATAATAGGTGGAACCAAAAACCCTAAGATGCCAAACCAAAGGAATGTGGCCATACCACATTTTATAGGGAGTGTTGTTTTTGATAGCATGAGATGGACACCTATTCTTTATATACACAGCACATAGAACTGCAGCAACCCAAAACATCAGTTTAACATTTTGAAAACATCATCGAACATACCATATTTAAGATTGTCCTATTCATTCTTTCAGTGACACCGTTTTGTTGGGGAATATAAGGCACGATTGTTTGATGTTTGATCCCATGCTAGCGAAGATAGTTTCAAATTTATTTAAAGTATATTCTTTTCCATTGTCAGTGCGAATAGAGCCAATATGAGATTGTGCATCATTTTCAATCCATGCATGAAAGTACTTGAATGTTTCAAAAGCTTCAGATTTGTTCTTCACTAAGTAAACCCAGCACATTTTGTTGTAGTCATCAATAAATGTCATCACGTTTTTGTTACCATTTGCAGAAGGAACAGGCATTGGGCCACATAAATCAGAATGAATGAGCTCAAGTTTTCTATGTGCTCTACAATGAGAATCATGAAAAGAATGTTTGTTGTGCTTTCCTAAGATACAAGCATCACATTGCTTAAGTTTCCTAGGAATAGTAGGTAAACCAGTAACACCATTTTTCTTCAACAAACGAAGACTATCTTAGTTCAAGTGTCCAAATCTAGCATGCCATAGAAGACTTGATGGGAGTGTACCTTCATCATAGTGAGAACTGTATGAAAATTTTTGTGCACTCTTGATTTTTGGTAGCATCGGATGTGCTCTAAGTCTCAAAATTTGCAGGGAGGATTAGACACATGCATTCTCCAATATCCAGAAATCGTTCTGAGAAATTCCACCTAGAGACAGTTTTATAAAAATAATTAATTATTTTTAATAGGACCCTAAATCTAAACTTAGGAAATTAAAATAATTAATAAGTATTAATCTAAACTGTGGGTGAAACTTCTAGAAGAAGGCGGAGATCAAGTCAATATGATCCTAACCATAGATTAGAATCTAATCTGGGCTGTTGATTGACCAACGAGAGGATTATAAGAGGAGACTTCATGGGCACTTGGAGAACACACCAGAAGCAGATACAGTTACTCGAGTAAGATCGATTTTTTCACTGGTCGAAGTTCAACAAGAGTAAATCGAATCAAAGGGAGAGTTGCAGGTGAGAAAGGAAGAGAGGGCATCAACATCTTTTGAGAGTGCAAGGCAACAAGACACAGAGCAGGAATAGGGTGATGCAAAAAGAGGTAGCGCAGAGGCAGATTGACACAGAGCCTGCGTGGGCAGCTAGACATTGGGCTAGTGTGAGAAGTTTGACACAGAGGGACGCAAAAGGATTTTGGGGAAGAGGAGTACTTCACCTATATGAGAATTTTTTCAAGAAGCATTTGTAAAATTTCTCACTCCTATTTTGCTGGTTGTAATTTGTACATGAGAATTTGCTCAAGAATAATTAAAAAAACCCTCATCTGCTACACTGGTTTTCCCACATTGGGTTTTTCCGGGGACAATTGTCCAAAAATAATTGTCATTATGATTGTATTTATGCCAATATTTTTTCCTTACATTTACTTTCTACAATATTTTAATTGTGAAGGCTGCAGTAGAATATATTTCGATATGTACTGTAAGAACACTATGAATAATTTATTTCTAAGATAATAAGTAGAAGAAATAATATTAACCACTGCAGTAGGATTTCTATTTAGAAATTTTCACATGGTATCGAAGCTAAAGGGAAAACAGAAGGGAGACGCCGGAAGACCCAACATTGAAGGAAGAAAGGAATTTGAAATTCTTCTAGCTACAACAATTCGAATGTCCAAGGGGCTTGCACAGTTCAAAGCCAAGAGGATTAGATTTCATGGGAAAACTCTGTCTAAGTGAGTCCATAGAGAGGAAAGCCTTTCCGATCGAAATTTGTCAGTGGTAGAAGGAACAACGCAACAAAAGATTTAGCGACAGGGGTTGTCTCAGGTAGGACACACTTTTTCCCGCAGCAGTTGCTGGGACAAGTTAGCTTCGGGAATTGGCACAATATGGATGCTCAAAGTGTCTCAAAGTTATCTACCAGATTAGATGAAGAATTAGCATGCCTAGCATATTCAGCATCAACAGATGTTTGGTACATTGATAGCAAGGATTCAGCTCATATGACTGGAGTACGAGAACGTTTATCGAGATATCAAGAAGAACAAATGGACTTCCAAATCACTATGAGAAATAGAATGAAATGTACTCTAGTAGGGAGAGGCACCATAATATTTCAGACGGAAGCAGGGACCAACATCCAAGCCACCAATGTTCTGCATGTGCCAAGATTAGGAATGAACTTGATTTCAGTGTCCCAATTACAAGACAAGGGATATGATGTATACTTCATGGGAAAGAAAGTATACGTCAAGCATCCAAGATGGAAGAAGAAAAGGCAATTGGGATTCGAAGCAACAAGTTGTATAGATTGCAACTTGAGTCACCAATGGCATTGATAGGAAGTAAGTTGCAACTATAATGGTGAGAAGGCGCAGAATGAATTATGGCACAGGCGAATGAGGCATTTACACCATGGAGCACTGAGAATTCTCAGAGAGATTGTTACATGGGTACCGATCCTTAGTAGTGAACATGATGACTTACGCAAGGACATGTACTAGGGAAGTACGTTAAAGCAACTTTTTCCAGAAGTAACAATAGAGCAAAATGTGTAGGAGGATTGATACACTGAAATATCTGAGGTCCTATGTCCACAAGAGCTCATAGTGGTGGCGAATACTTCGTCACCTTTATCGATGATCACTCCAGAAAAACCTGTATCTATTTCTTAAAGACCAAGGATGAAGTCTTTGATCGTTTCCGAGAGTTTAAAGCTCTTGTTTAAAATATGACAGGGAAAAAGATAAAGGTATTGCGTTTAGATAATGGTGGAGAATATATGGACAAAGAATTCATAGATTTCTGTGCAAAGGAGGGCATCAAAAGAGAGTGGACAACTCCATATAATCCGTAGCAGAACTGAAAAATAGAACTATTGTTGGGGCAGCGAAAACTATGTTCTGTGATCATGATCTACCTAGGTATCTATGGGAAAAAGTTTGCAACACAGCAGTGTATATCCATAATAGAACTCCTCATAGAGCATTGGGGAAGAGAACGCTTGAAGGGGTCTTCATAGGGAAGAAGCCAGAAGTTAGTCATCTCAGGATATTCAGAAGCGTGGCTTCTTGTCACATTCCAGATGAGAAGCGCATTAAACTGGATCAGACTGCAGAAAAAAGTTATCTTGTAGGATACAATGAGACCTCCAAGGCATACAGAATCCACATTCCCAGCAGCAGGAAGATTATAGTGAGATGGGATGCAAAGTTCATGGAGGACAAAGCTTTCAAGAAATCTCGTGAAATGCCTGCAGAAGATCAGTCAAGAGATGTTCCATTAGTCCAAGAGCAGCAGGGGTAGCAAGGAAGACAGACACCTGGATCGAGTACAGTGACCAGTACCAGTGTCTCGTTAGAAGGAGGAAATGCAGATAGTTCTTAGCAAATGGAACGACAAGATCAGGAGGAGGAGTTGGTTGAGCCTCCCACCACTAGTGGTAGAACCAGTCGAGAAGTACAATAGACACTGAGGGATGCAAAGGAGTTTGTTGGAGCTCTTAGAACCGAGAAAAGGCAGTGTAGACAACCTGACAAATACTAGGCATTGGTAGCTCAAGTTGAAGAACCCTCTAGCTTTCAGGAAGTTGTTCAACACCAAGTATGGGTGGATGCCATGATAGAAGAATACAACTCTATCATGACAAATGATGTCTGGGAAGTAGTACCTAGACCAGAAGATAGATTAGTTGTAGGATCACGATGGATCTACAAGATCAAGTATGTTGCAGATGGCAGTACAAAGAAGTATAAGGCAAGGTTCGTGGCAAAGGGGTATGTTCAGAAAGAAGGAATAGACTATGAAGAGACCTTCGCCCCAGTTGCTCAATACACCTCTATCAGATATGTTATATCCTTAGTAGCTCAAATGGGATGGGAGATTCACCAGATGGATGTCAAGACAACATTCTTAAATGGGGTGATAGAAGAGGAGGTGTATATAGAACAACTCGAAGGCTTCAAAACTAATCAGAAGAGAACTCATGTTTACAGATTAAATAAATCCCTGTATGGGCTCAAGTAAGCACCCAGAGCATGGTATGGTCGGATTGATAGTTACCTGCAGCAGTTGGGATTTTTCAACAGTGATGCTAATCCCAATCTCTATTATTTGATGGTTGAGAATGAGCCACTTATTCTGGTATTATATGTAGATGACCTGTTCCTAGCCGGGTCATCTAGGCTCATACATGATTGCAAGCAGAATCTTGAAGTTGAATTCGACATGAAGGACATGGGGTTGATGCATTATTTTCTAGGGTTGGAAGTTTGGCAGAAGAATGGGGAGATCTTCCTTGTATAAGGAAGATATGCTACAGAAATTCTGAAGAGATTCAGAATGCAGGATTATTGACCCATGGCTACTCCCATGATCACCAACTGGAAGAAAATAGATGCATCAGGAGACAGGGAAGTAGACCCAGCCTTGTACACAAAGCTCATTGGGTTGCTCATGTATTTGGTCAACACTAGGTCGGACATTTGCTTTGTTGTCAACACTCTTAGTTAGTTCATGGTAGAACCAAAAGGGGTGCATTGGGCAGCAGCTATGCACGTTCTTAGGTATGTGCGTGGAACAGTCGGATATGGGTTGAAATACTCCCGAGGGGAGGATGCTAGATTGAATGGGTTCACAGATGCAGATTGTGCAGTAGTTCAGTAGACCAAAAAAGTACCTCAGGGTACTGCTTCAGTGTTGGATCAGGGATGATATCTTGGTGTAACAGGAAGCTATATGGCTCAGAAAATTGCTTGTGAACTTGTTCAGAAGAAGGTTGGAGGCGACCAGGGTTTACTGTGATAATCAGAGTTGTATCAAACTCTCTGAGAATCCAGTATTTCATGATAACTCGAAACACATAGATATCCGATGTCACTTTATCAGAGACTGTGTTCAGCATGGGGCAGTACGGCTACAGTATGTCCCCACAGGAGAGTAGGTAGCTGATATACTCACAAAGATTCTCGGAATAACTAAGTTCACTCAGTTCAGAGAAAAGATGGGTATGGTAGAAAATCTGTTTCAGTAGCAGCAGTAGTTTGCAGTGGCAGTGCCAGCAACAGCACAAATGCAGAAATTCAGAGGGAGTTGCAGTACGGATGCAATGTTGACTGTGGCAGGGTCAACAATAGTACAAATGCAACATTTGCGCAGAGATTGGTGGACAACATGACAGACATCAACAGCAAAGAGGGAGATGTTATAGAACAAAGTGATGTTTCAACATGTTGCATTGCTAGAGCACATTCTTTGCTAAGAGGGAGTGTTGATTTCTAGTCGCATCGGATATGCTCCAAGTCTCAAAATTTGCAGGGAGGCTTAGACACATGCATTCTCCTATACCTAGGAATCGTTTTAGGAATTCCACTCGGAGACAATTTTATTAAAATAATTAATTATTTTTAATGCGACCCTAAGTCTAAACTTAGGAAATTAAAATAATTAATGAGTATTATTCTAAACTGTGGGTAAAACTTCTAGAAGAAGGTAGACATCAAGTCAATATGATCCTAGCCATTGATTAGAATCTAATATGGGTCGTTGATTGATCAATGAGAGGATTATAAGAGGAGGCTTGATGGACACATGGAGAACACACGGAGGCAGATACTTAGTTACCCGAGTAAGATCAATTTTCTCACTAGTCAAAGTTTGGCAAGAGAAAATCGAATCAGAGGGAGAGTTGTAGGTGAGAAAGGAAGAGAGTGCATCAGCATCTTTCGAGAGTGCAAGGCAGCAAGACGCAAAGCAGGAACAGGGTGCTGCAGGCAGCGCAGATGCAAATTGACGCAGAGCCTGGGTGGACAACTAAATGCTAGGCCAGTGTGAGAAGTTTGATGCAGAGGGACGCAGAAGAATTCCAGGGAAGAGTACTTCCCCTGGATGGTAAATTTGTCAGGAAGCGTTTGTAAAATTTTTCACTCCTATTTTGCTGGTTGTAATTTGTACATGAGAATTTGCAGAAGAATAATAAAAAAAACCCTCATCTGCTACACCTGTTTTCCCACATTGGGTTTTTCTGGGGACGATTGTCCAAAAATAACTGTCATTGTGATTGTATTTGTGCCAGTATTTTTTCCTTGCATTTACTTTCTGCAATATTTTAATTGTGAAGGTTGCAGTAGAATATATTTCTATATTTACTGTAAGAACACTATGAATAAATTATTTCTGAGATAATAAGTAGAAGAAATAATATTAATCATTATAGTAGGATTTCAATTTAGAAATTTTCACATGCATGAGCAGAGGTTCCTTGCAGCTTCAGAAGTCTTTCTTCTTCTATCTCAGTCATGACAAGTGAGTGATCTGATGCTTTTCTGACATCAACCTTACCATCAAAATATATGAATGGAGTGTCCTTGCTGGTGGATGTGGACCAAAGATAGGAAGTTTCTCCTCAACTTCGGGAGGTATAGAACATCATGTTGAAGAAAGTTTATAAGTCTGGGCATCTTAAGCCTGATGGTGCCAAGCCCTGATGGCTTGAGTTTTAACTTGTCTGCAAAGTATACTGCTCCATCAACATTGTCAGTGAATTCTTCAAAGAAATCCCTTCTGAAAGTCATGTGGCAAGTTGTCCCTGAATCAAGCAACCATGCATCTTTCCATGAAGCAATTGAAGCATTGAATAAGTCTTCAGTTACTCCAATGTTGCAATGTGCCACAACATAATGAGTGGACTCGAGTACTTTTCCTTTCCCTTTACCAGGTGTTTCACCCTTTTCTTCATTTCTTTCCTGCTCGATTCTGGCCCAAGGCAACTTACATGTGGAAGCATCATGCCCATCTCTATTGCATCATATACAATAAAGATCAGACCTTTCTCCTTGGAAATGTTTGGCCCCCTACCTCTATTATTCTACCTTGCTATTACTCTTCAACCACCTCTTCCTCTAAAAGAATCCTCTGCATGATTCTTCTCAATCTGTGCAAGGCACACAGGTTCATCAAAAGACTGAGGAGATGTCTTCTTCCAAAAGCCTTTTTTCTTTCAACAAACTTCTTCTCAATGGAGTCAAATGAAATCTCCTTAAGTTTTCCACTTGCATGCAATCACTCAAGATAATGTGAATAAGTGGGATATAGTGCCTTGACATAAGTAGTGAGAGGAACATATATTTCAACACCAGTGGCCTTTATGTCATGCATAATGGATCTTATTTCTAATGCTAAGGCAAAAGGGTCATCATTTTTCAACTCAAGATTGAACAATTTGATCATCAACTGAACCATTTCAAGCTCAGAGTGTGAGTCATATAATTCCCTCAACTTCTTTAAGGCTTCAAAGGCATTTGAAAATAGCAAAATATCATGACTCACCTCTTCATTTACTGATGCTACAATCAAGGCATAGGCCTTGTTCTTCTTGTTTTCCCAAATAGCAAGCTCCTTATCTGAAGTAGGCTTTTCAGGTGCATTGTCTCCTTGTCCTTCACAAACTCTTTTCCACAACTCATTGAAAATCAAGGCGTGATTTATCTTCCCGGACCACTCATGATAATTCTCATTGCCAAAGAGAACTACTCCCACAATGGAGATTAAGGAATGCATTTTATTCTTTTTTTTTTTAATGAGAGCTGGACTCAATCTCTCTCAAACTATAATTTGGCCACTCGTAAAAAAATTACACACCATACAAAATAATCATATCATAAGCATCACACCAACATGACCAACATTCATATCATAAGCATCCCACCATTCAAACATTTAATATGTAACACACCAACATAATACTATCATATGTACCGATTCACCCATCACCCTATCGCTCACCATACTAATAAATGAATAACATTCAACCAACATATAATATGAATAGTGCATCCAACGCATCCAACGCATTCAACTAACATATAATATGAACATACCAGTCAACATGACCACTGCACCACTTTCTTTGTTCTCTGCCAAAATTTTCGTGCCCAGGAATTAAAATTGTATGTTGCCCTTCTGCGTATGGATGAAAATTTAAAGGGCGGAAAGGTTCAAGTCAAACTCAATCGTCAAACTCCTTCATGTAGGCAAAGGCAGTGGGAAAGAAATCCACTGGATCCTTCCTCTAAGCCATGGTGCTTGACCATGTACATCACACACACAAAGTGAGTTTCGACCAGCGTTCACCAATGTCCAACTCAATGCAACGTTTAGTCCTCAAACCAGTTCACCATGTCAATGTCAGGCAGCGTTCACCACGATAGGCACGAACACATGACCACATACAATCAAGTTGCTGAGCACAAGCGGGAGAAAGAGTTGCAAAGATTGAACCCCAACTCGTTCTTTATGTGTGTCAAACACTAGAGCTGTCACAAGAGACCCCTGAGGCTCATATCTTTAATGGCGACATTGCTAGTTGGAGTAAGGAGGATGTCAAAATTCACGTGAATGAGGGCCAATAGGTATTGCAGATAAGCGATGAACTGTTAAAGGAGGAACTTGTATAAGAGTTGCAATGTCGACAGATCAGGTATAAGAGCTCAGATAAACTTCATTCAACGCAAAAAATGCGACATAGGCTCAACGTAATGAAAGAAAAAACACTAGAGATGGTGCCCTGATTAGGAGTGGGCTCAACAAAGATGTTGACTAGTTTTCATGGAGAAGGAGCAGCGAACATGAATTGGGAAATACACAGAAACGCTCATCGAAAATACAGTGAAACGCTCATCTAAAACCAATGCACAGAGCTTTGGATTTGCAAGAAATCAACATCCATGAAGCAATCTTGCAAAGAATATGACAAAGAGTAGAGGATATAGGAAATAATGGCAAAGTTTTGCAGGTGTTACAAGAGTAGAGGGAAACCTAAAATGGGGCTGCCTCTGATACCATGTCAGGCCATGAGTAACTCCACAAATGAATTGTTGTTTTGCATTAAGAGAAAATATGAATATATAAAAGGAGAGGGAGACTATTGGGTTTCGTCTCCCAATGTTTCCTCGTCTTCTAACTTCCTTTATTTTTTCTATTTACAATATTTACATAAGTTTTCCTAATCTCAAAGATTAGGTGTCAACAGATCTCAAGCCCTAATTGTATACTATGTATACTAGTTGTACTAGTGATCTAAAGGGCCATGATCACTGGTACGGGAGCCCCATGATTCTTTTATTGATGGACTAATAAAAGATCGAGCTTTGGGCTCAAAAGATATATGTACTTTATTGATTTAACTGCTATAGATTTCCGCTATGCGAAGTGCTTGTAATTTGGGGATTCCTAGTGTGTTTGTGTGTTTGCTTAGCCATAGACCAAATATAGGGCCTAAGGAAAAAATCAACACGATGGTCAGTTGAACCCAAAGAAGGGAGGTTGAACATGGGGCTCATAATGTAAAATGGAAAGTGTTAAGTATGGAATAGAGAGTAATGGGACTACACTATCTCAATCGAGGTTTCCCAAGTAGTGCCCCTCCTATACCCATTGGGTCATTAGGGTAGGTCCCACTGGACTAGATGAAAGATTAACCCCCCATTTAAGGTGACTGAACACAATGATGGTCAAAACCCCTCTTCCTTCTAGGTTGCCCCCTAATCCATGTCAAATTCCCAAAATACAAACAAGCATAAGCACATAATTGCAAAATAAATAAAGTACCTTTTGATCGAAAGCCCACCTTCTAGCATGTGTTCTTGCCAAGTGGGTGAGGAAACATATGACAAATGTAGGTGGAAGAGAAATGAATGGCACATCATCATCAACTACTAGTGGTTGTTAGGGGCTTTTGGCTACCAGCCAAAAGAGATGGTAGGAGAAAATTTCTCCTATTGGTGGGTGACAGGTAACACAGCGTATCATGGAAGAGGCACTTGGATGGTTAGAGTAGGGTAAAACAAAATAACGAGAGGAGCAAGAGGAGGAGGAGTGAGTGAGAGGAGAATGTGACAATATCAACACCACCTTTTAGAGAGATTGATAAACCTAGTTATACACCCACCAATCACCATCAAACACTTGTTGCAGTGACAAGGCCTTCTCCTATTAGGGGTAGGCCTGGCAAATGGCCTATCATCTTTTTCCATAAAAGGGAGAGAGGGCATTAGCTAGTTGCAAGTTCTGTTTTCTTGTCATTGTACATCTACCTCATTATGATGAAAAACATTTATATATGTCATGTCATTTTGTATTGGTTCTCTACTTTTGAGTCCTTGATTGAACTATATTACACTTCATGATTCAGTATCGACTATGATGGATCATTTTTTATTTAGTATCCACTACATATATATCAATGCTTTCTCCATATTTATGTTCCAATGTGTTTATCTGATGTTGTTGTTGCTTTATATGTTTACTTCTTTTTTTTAAATGAATATATTATGTATTTTTTTATTTTTGTTGATTTTTTCGCCAATTTTTATGAAAAAATGTTTGCTGGACAGTCAGCGATTTTTTGCCGGTTCTGATTTTTTCAATGTTGACATGAATGAGAAAGAGTGGATCGATACATACTTTAGATGATACGATGTTTCAATACATAATAGGAGAGAGGAGTACAATATATAAATCCCATATACATAACCATTAACTACTTCATTGATGATTACATTAAATGTCCAATTATCACATCACTTTATTAGTGAACATTTATTATTCATCTCAGTTCTAAATATGACAGTTATCTCCAATAAAATAGTCCCAGCTTTGTATTTCCCTAAAGGTTGGTTGATTGTAGTTTCTAGATCTCAGATCTTATAGAATATGTTATGAATATAAATAATTAATTAATAGTTAATAATGATTAGTAATAAGTATATTGAAGAGGCATGTCTTTAAGGACATGACTGTTAGTGAAGAGGCAACTGCCTAGGTATATAAGCAGGCCCTCATTATAATATCATACATATATCATATCTTCTGTACATTCAACGTCTTATATAAATATATTACCTGTCCTATAATGGAGATATACATATTCCAGATATTCAGAGCATCCCGCTGTGTATACGAACTTTGTTTCTTACATAATATAATAGTTCCATTATAGGAGTTGCATTTGCACTCCACTTGTGTATTAATTCAGATGTGCCCAGCACTCCACTCTTTGAAGATTTCATACCCACTACCACAAGATTCACTGTTCCATACCAAGACTTGAGCAACACTAAGCAAGTGGTCTATCATCCTAGAGGGCTTGAAAATTTTTAAAGATGTCTTTAAAAACATTGTTTGTTGACAAACTGCGAACAGAAAATGATGTAGGTACTAAAGGTGAAAGTTTAAATCAGTAGCCTTTTTTTTTCCTTCTTTCCATAGGCAAATAACTGAAACACACTTGTGACTCATCTTCACAAGGGTAAAGCACACTGTCAAAATCAGACAATCTTCTGGCTAAGCAGTTATATCTAAGGGCATCTATGCCATCAAAATCACCTAAGATTGATAGGTGGCTCCATCTTCTTGCCCTGAATAAGCAAAGACTATTCATACAGGGGAGCATTCTTGGATGTGTTTCAACCCAGGGAATCAATACAACAAACATTCCACCTTACCACAACACCATGGCCTGACAGTAGATCAGAAGTTACTAACTATTTGCATATATAGTTAGATACAGAATGAACTCTTGATTATTAGGACAAATATCTTATAGGATTGGTTTATTGCACAATAATTTTACGCAAAAACATCTCATGGACCAAATAGATCTTTCATAGTCTCACATGGATGTAACTTGATTTTTACAATCTAATTATAAATAATAAAGTCAAAGCAAACATTGTAATCGAAAGATCAAACTCTAATCTTTGGAAAAATGTTAAATGGTTGACTAATTTGGAGTCCAGACCATACAAAATTTTCTCAAGATATAAGGATTTTTAGTGTATTAACGAAACAAACCAATGACCATTGAATCTATAATTTTTCCATAAATGATAGTTTCATAAATTTTCAGGAAGAATACTACTAGGAATTTAAAAAATACACAAAAAATTCGGGATGGATTTGGAGTTTGTTGGTCCGGATATATCAGAAATTTGTTAGTCCCATATCTTTAAAGGCAATAAAGAAAGGGTTGCAGGAACTCAACACATAAAAATGAAGTCAAATAGGCCTAATTTTGGTAACGAGCTTCCTTAAAAACTACTTTACTTGAACAATAAACTCTACATAAAGTACACATAAGGAAAGACAACAACTTGAAGGAAAGCACACCATAGTCAGTTCTCTTTTAACCAACCTAGAATAATATGTCAAAATTCTCTCTTAAAAGCAATTCTTTACTATTACTTCAAAATTTTGCATGCTATAATATTTAGCTAGAATTGTATTTGTTATTAAAAAATATGTAGTGCCAAATATCACTCGAGAACACCGTGGTAATATACAGACCAAAATATGATACCCATCAAATGCAACCAGATACAGAAAACGGGGGAACAGGAAGAAAAGATGGAATTGACTTGGTACTTCTAAAATTAGCAGATATAATCAAACTGAAAATTCTGGCTCTCAAGAATTGTAGAACATGTAGAGACATCGCAGTCAATAAAGAAAAGGAACCAGCAGTTGCTGGGATTGATTTAGTTTAGTTTGGTTACTGGTATCATACTTATCACATTAATGGTTGGATTAGGGTTATTTCTTATTTTATGTAAGAAACAATCAGCCAAGTGTCCAGAATGAGCTTATAAAAGTTAGAAATAGTCAAGATTTCTGAAAGGTATCTAGTCATCATTGTTACTGGAATATACATGAAGCAGTCCCTTCTTGCAAGTTTCCCACAACACAAAATGAAAATGAAAGAAATATCACAGAACCTACATTTAGCCTGGTTTATATATTTGAAATTTTCCTAATGCATGGAATGCATAATATATAGACATGTCTTAGAAGAAACTATTGGCATCTTCAGTTTCAGTTGGGATCATATTATTCAGGGTTATTGTTAGATTGATAATGTTTCTTTCCAAGTTTATGAGAAACAACCACACAAGCATCCAGAATGAGCTAAGAAGAGTTAGAACTGGTCAAACTCTGTGAAAGGCATCTAAACATCCCAGTTCTCAGAAGATATGCAAAGAAATCCCTTCTTCCGAGTTTTCAACAGTTCAAATTGAGAAGGAAAAATATTATAAAATGTTCATTTAGCACGGCTTACTGATATTCCTTGTTCAGGAATGCAATGTATAGACAACACAGTTAATCTTGAAAGATTAAGGCATTACCTGAGGATGTACCATGGAGCCTCCTGCAGCCAATGAATAAGCAGTACTACCTGATGTTGTTGATAAAATCAAACCGTCTCCTTGAACACAGGTAACAAAGGAATTATCACAGAAGCACTCCAAGTACGTAAGAAATGGGGACATTCCCCGATCAATAGTGACCTCATTCAAAATCAAAATGGGTTCTTCAATCAATCTTTCATCATTTTCTGCATATCGAAGAACATGGCACTGCAAACGATGGCGTAATGTGATGCTAACAGGTCCCCTCATAATTGTTCCTAGACAATCCCTGTACTCATCACTCGCTTGGATATCCGAGTCAAGAATTATTTCTAAATGAGTGAACATAAGCTTGACATATACACAAGTTTTCCAATATGAATTATATTTTATATGATCCCTAAAGTAATTATACTAAGAAAGGAAATGCATCATTACACACGACAGATTTGAAAAGAAATTAGCATAAACTTCAGCAATTTTAGCATACACTTCATTTTCTCCTATGTTCGCTATGACTACATATTATGCATAGAAATAATTTCTTGATATTTTTTAAGAAGCAAGTGTCAAAGTCCTTGGTAGCTTCATGTTAATTTGGCAGCTCAGTGACAAATTCCAACCATTGCATTAAATTCCTCTTTCCGAGAGGACCGAAATTGACTTTTGAAGCATTCAATTTGGACAAGGAAAAATATAATTTTCAAGTGAAGCCCACAAGATGAAATTTGTTCAGGTCGGCCTAGAGGCAAAATAAGCCCTCCTCCAACTCTATAAATTCAAGTCAAGCCCTCCACATTTGGCACACATTAACTCAACACATTCTTATCTCTCCTCATTTGAATGGTTCGTACAGCTCAGGAATTCCAGGGATCTCTCACACATGTGAAGGACAAGTGTCATTTTCTGATTGGCCAAATTTCAGACCTATTGCAGGGCATTGACCAGTGTTGACTTGGGTGTGTTTGGCATTTGTTGACTGCATTTTTGGGTGGAGTGTCTCTACTCTTGCAGGCCGCATTTAATGGCACAAAATCCAAGGTAATCTGGGCACTTTGACTGCAGACCTAATTGTAGACTTTGACTGCAGACTTCTTCTATGTGTTGACCAAGTTTGACTGCTCAGAATTGGACTGTTTTGACTTCTGGTTGACCAGCTAAGGAGGCCAAGTTCGAAGACCTTTGACCAAGCTGCTAAGGGACTGTTTTGAACTTTGACTATTGATTGGTTACGCACACATTGCTGCTGTTGACTTGGACAGATCTGCTCAAGAGTTGACTTTTGTTGACTCTCTCTCACTCTTGTCTCTGATTTGGATAGCTGCTTGATATACTTGGATATTGGATATTGGCTAGTCAAAGCTTGGTTTTGACTCTTCATGATGTACTCTGCTGAACATTTGAAGACAATCTAATAGAAGAAGATTGGCAAACAGTTTTTCCCCTTGTGGGGCTTTTCCCTGGTCATTGACCAAATAATGTGTCTCGTCTTTTGGCTGTCTTTCATTATGCATTTATATAATTGTTCTATCTACTATTGCAATACTGTCATTGGTTAATTGAAGAAGTGAAACTGTAATTTGGATGCTATTGGAAATTGTTGAAGTAATAGTTGCAGCATAGAACAATTCTTGATAAAAAATTAACATGGTATCAGAGTTGAGGTGAAGACAAGCCCAAGAGACATAGAGCAAGAGCATCCATCCTCTAGCATCGGAATTTTTGCCTAGTAAAAAAATGTCTACCTCATACTTTAAGGATAATGAAAAATTAGCTGATGCATCTCGCTTTGCAGCTTGGAAAACCAGGATCAATGTCACCTTAGATGAGTATGATGTCATGGAATACGTGGAAAGAAAGATTTCAGCACCTCCGGAAAATGCTCCCCAAGCTGTCAAATCCAAGTACAAGAAAGGTGAGATCAAAGCTATAAGATCATTATTGACTCTTTAAGAGATCATCTACTTGTTTATATTTCTTCTTTGAAAACATCCCAGAAATGTATGATAAGATTGTGGGCATGTATGAAGTGAACAATTTGGGCCACATTATGGATATAAAAACTCAACTCAAGGAATCTAAGATGCGCAAGGGAGAGACTATACAATCATTCTTCATGAGAATTACTGAAATCAAGGATCAACTCTGGACTGCTCAAGAAATTGTACCTGACAGGGAATTGGTGATGACTGCCCTTAGTGGTCTTCCTTCATTATTGGACATGTTCATTACTTCTATCAACAATAGAGAAAGGATCCCTACTTTTGATGAGCTACTTGCTCTATGCAAACAAGAGGAAAGACTGATGATATCTAGGGGGAGAATTCAAAGGCCAAATGAAGGAGAGCCTATTGCCTTCGTTGCTCAAGGGAAGAAGATGAACAAGAAGAAAGGAAAGGGAAAGCCATCTAATTCAAGAAAACCTCCTCAAGCCAACCGAGACTCCAAGGACTCAAGAAGACAAGATAGAGATGTTGAATGCTATAATTGTCATCGAAAGGGTCACTATGCTCGAGATTGCCCCGAGAAGAGAGATACTCCAAGAAGAAACACTTCAAGGTCCTACAACAATAATCGTGGCTACAATAACAACAGATCATATGATAGAAGAGATGGAAGAAGGAATGATAGAAGAAGAAGAGACTCTCCCAATGATTGTAAAGAAAGTTATCATCCACAAAAGAGGTCAAGAAATTCCAGGTATGAAAGTAATGCTACTAATCAATCTAAATATATCCTTATTTCTGCTCTTTCTAGATCCTCTCCTCCAGATGCTTGGAATAGTTGGTCGGTTGATAGTGCGGCCTCTCATCATTTCTCTAGGTATAAGGAAGTTCTCTCTAATTTAGTAGAGAGGGAGTCAAGTTTGAATATTATTCTTGGAGATAACTCCACTCATCCCGTCAAAGGCTTTGGGTCTATTAAATTTCACTTGGACTCTAGGGAATTTGTTTTGCTTCATGATGTGTGTTGAAGTTTCTAAGTCTACCAGTTAGAAACCCTCCATGCACTTTACTGATTTATTCCTACCTACTTGTTCCGTTACTTAACAAGTTATTTACAATGTAAATACTGAAAATAAACACTAGTGCATGCCCAACATATTACAGATCATGAACTGAAGGAAACAAAAACAATCACACCAAATGACACTGTTATTTTTGGACTAATGTCCTCGGAAAAACCCAATGCGGGAAAACCGATGCAACTACCTGAGGGTTTTCTTATTAAGCAATTTCAGAGTACAATCTGGGTGAGAAATCTGGCTTACCCAACAGAGAATGCCCTTGGCAGTAGTACCTCTCAGTCTGAGACAAATGTCCCGGTTGAAACCTCGAATAAACCCTCCGGCAGCTCCTCAGCCCTAATCTGCCCCAGAAACCCCAGTGTTTGCCTTTCTGGACTGCGTCAGCCTCTCTCTACCCAACACTAGCCCTGCCTCAGCCTCAGGAGGCCCTGCATCAGCCTTCTGTCCCGCTGCAGCAGCAACGCTGGCCTCTCTAGAGCACTGTGCAGCTCCTAGTTGCCTCTTTGTGGCCCTGCACGAACCATCGTTGCTACTACGTCACTCTCTCTGGCTCCTGCACTGCTCTCCCGGCACTGTCTCTGCCTCTCTGTCTCTCTGTACTCAATGCCCCTCAGCTGCAACTCTGACCACTGATTCTATCTCTCTTATCAAACCCCGCTCTAAAGAATAGAATGACTGATCATTTGGTGTGATCTCCAAGTGACCTTCAAGCCCCCTCTTATACTTTTCTCGTTGACATATCAACGGCTGAGATTAAGTCCCTAATCAACGGCTAAGATTAGATTTGGCTTGATCCATGACTTCTGGACCATTCTAACACAGTTTTATATTAATTCACATTAATATTTTAATTTCCCTGAGTTTAGTCTTAGGGACTCCATTAAAAATATTAATTATTTTAATATCTCCCAAACTGTTTAGAATCTGCCCAAACCCTTTATGCGTATTGGAGATCTTATATGCCCCAACCTCTCCACCAAATTTCGTGGCTAGAGCACATCCGATGCTACCCCAAATCAACACTCCCTCTTAGCTAGGAGTGTGCTCTAGTAATACTCTTCACTGAGTATCACCCTAATCATCCAACATCGGTCCTTGTGATGCTAGGCCTGCTGCCCATCATCCTCTGCATTGTTGCATCCTGTACTGCTATCCATGGCTCTGCCACTGCCACTGTTGCATCCGTACTGCAACTCCCTCTACATCCATGTTGCTGCCCATGGCTCTACCACTACCATTGCTGCATCTGCACTGCATCTCCACTCATCACACTGCATCGTGCTGCCCACTGCTGCACTACAACTCAGTTACTAAGAAGTAAGTAACTGATCTCCCAATTCTGACCTCTCTGTTGGGCTAGAGACCTTCCTGATGCTGAAGCTCCCTCTAGCGTTGACAAGTGCTCCCTCTCTGACCTCTGCACTGCTGCAACAACTACCTGCATCTCGCACTATTGCACACCTCTCTGTGCCATCTTGCACTGGTGCAACACTCCCATGCCTCTCGCACTGCTGCAGCTTGCTAGCCTTCGTTGTCCTGGGAATCCTGCACTGTAGCTCTCTCTACTATACCATCCGCATTCTTCTTTACCCACATCTGCCAGTCCTGCGACTCCTCATTACGACTCCCGTAGCAAGGTCTAACCCAAGAGGCTGGGTACCTCGAGGATCCTATCCCTCATCACTTGTAATCCATCTCACTATAGGTCGATGTGTTAATTTTAGGTATGTTCTATGCTAGAGCAATTTATTTAAATTTTCACAGTTAGCAATCATATCAGCATTAAAGTAAACTACAGATAGAACATAAGTATAAATCGCAGAAGACAAGCCAAGACAAGAGGACACAAGATGTGGTGCTAGCCAGGGACAAACCCCATAATGTGGGGAAACCCTAGATCAATTCTTCTTTTATGTTCTTCAAAGTTCAGTAGAGAAAGTGAGGGAGATAGTACATTTACAACAGAAGTCAACACTTTGACTTATCTAGATCTGAGCATAGATCATTTCCTATAACAATGAGATCAGTTGAAGACATTCTGCTTCAATTGATTCTCCAAGGTGATGGCTTCACCTATCGTAGTGCTGCCTCTTGTTCATCATCTTCATGCTGCTCATCATGCTGCATCTTTCATGGTCTTATTCATCATCAAGTTGTCCATGCTCATATCATCATGTTGTGCTGCACCCAAATATCACTAAGTTGTTCTCAATATCATGGATCTGCACCCATCTGATGTATAGTCAATGACTGTTATGCTGCTCTCATCATACAACATTACATTGTTACCCCAAATATGCTGAGAATGATAGATCCGGTCTTCTCATTTTAATATACTCCTATGCCGAGTTAGTACTGTTGTAGGGTTTCATAGATCTTCTTCGTCCTTCCAGTAGCTTCAAGCTTTGACTACGTCTCCATGTCTGTGGTGTCATCACTGTGATTCCTCTTCTGTGAAATCTCAGAACCATCCGAATATTTTCATGCGTGAGATCTGTGCTTTTATGGTTGCGTGAACAAGTCTTCTGGACAGCGTATGAGTGCTCCCGTGACTGCATTCATAACTGTTCCATTGACTACGTGTTCTGCGTAGCGTATGACCCTTGACTACGTTCACAACATGACTGCGTGTTCTGGGCAACGTATGAATATCTTTGTGCATAACATGAACAATGTATATATATATATGTCATATGAACAGCATGTAAATATATAACATGAACAACGTATGTATATATCATATGAACTGTGTGTAAGGGTATCTTCATAACTGCGTATAGACCCTTTATTAACTTTGTGTTAATAACTTTATTCCCTGCGTATAAATGTCATGATCAACATAACTGTGTGTAAGATGTTTCCATGACAGCATGTAGATATATAATATGAACTGTATCATATAGAGTCTCCATTGATTGCATATAACAGTGTCTATGAATGAGTCTTCATGACTGCATTGATTTAGGGCATCATCTGCAGTTAGGGCTCCTTCTAGGCCAGTGTATTCTTTTGTTCTCTCCTTCTCCAAAAACCCAAGATATGGAGAGGAGATCACTTCAAGAATACATGACTTCAAGTCCTCACCAATTTATACTAAAACGTGGATGATGAATAGACATGTCTATTGGGCTTCTGAGCCTACTCAAGTTGTTGGTCGGCTTGATAATAATTCCATAATCAAAATAAATTCATATCTCCATAAATACTTATCGGAATCGGATGATCTTTAGATCAATCCTACCCCTCTCGGTGAGAGGGATCCAATAATAATATCAGCTGCCATAAATAAGCTGACCCACCTGGCGTTGGCCCTAGTTGCCAATTTTAACACTCCTCAACTAGGAGAACTCCATCCGCTGATCCATATGTCCAGCTGTACTATCTCTGCCATCAGTGCCCGCACTGCTCTGCCCAACTCTGTTGGCTCTGCTCTACTCAGCTCAACTCTGCTGACTCTGCTCTGCTTTGCTGGCTCTGTTCCGCTCTACTCAGCTCTGTTGGCTCTACTCTGCTCTGCTCAACTCTGTTGGCACTGCTCTGCTCTACTCAGCTCAACTCTGCTCAGATCTGTTGGCTCTGCTCTACTCAACTTAGCTCTACTGAACTATGAAGAAGAAGAATTGATCGAGAATGTCTCATACCATTCTCCACTGACCCGAAGTCAGTCTCAAAGTACGTAACACTGGTCCTAGACCAGTCTCAACCGACCCAAAGTCAGCGTCATAGTCGGTACCACTCCTACCACTGGTCCCAGACTAGTCTCAACCGACCCAAAGTCAGCGCCATAGTGGGTACCACTCCTACCACTGGTCCCAAACCAGTATCATCAGTCTCAGAGTGTGTATCACTGGTCCCAGACCAGTCTCAACTGACCCGAAGTCAGCATCATAATATGTACCACTCTCACTGGTCCCAGACCAGTCCTCCACTGACCTGAAGTCAGTCTCAGAGTATGTACCATTGGTCCCAGACCAGTCTCAACCGACTGAAGTCAGCGTCATAGTAGGTACAACTCCTGCAACTGGTCTCAGACCAGTATAATTGATCCCAAATCGATGAAGGTCATCCTAGCATAGGGAGTACGGTAGATACAGCGATGCGTCCATCGGTACTACTATGGTCCCTATCCTCATTTCCCTGCTCATTGATCAGATAAGAGGTACTTCCCATGAGTCCCAGACTGCCTGGATAGGATGCCTCGACAGGAGAACTTAATCAATCCTGTCCTCACAGGAGAACTAATCATCCTGCTACACAATCGTCATGGAGAACACATCATCTAGGCCTTACAGGAGAGCTAATCATCCTGCTACATAATCGTCATGGAGAACACATCATCCATACCTCACAGGAGAACTAATCATCCTCCTACATAGTCGTCATGGAGAACACATCATCCAGACCTCACAGGAGAACTAATCATCCTCCTACATAGTCGTCATGGAGAACACATCATCCAGACCTCATAGGAGAACTAATCATCCTGCTACATAGTGGTATCTAAACAACTCACTGAAGAGATTTCGTAACCAAACTGCCTCTCAGGTAGCCATGCTAGTAGCAATATACTCTGCTTCGGCGATGCTCAAAGCCACCAACTTTTGCTTCCTACTTATCCAGGATATTGAAGCAGATCCCAAGGAGAACCAGCACTGAAAAGTGCTCTAGTGATCCTCCACACTGCCTACCCACTCAGCATTTAAAATATTTCAAGCAGTGTATCTCAATCCATGAGAGATTGTGCCCTGAAGATATCTCAGAAGATTCTAGGCACCAATCCAGTGAAGCTCAACCAAATATGAGCTCACCATACTAATTGCAAAACATATGTCCGGACAAAGGTTCACCAAGAACATCAACGCGAATGAGTTTATGAAACTCAGAGGCATTTCCCAAATCTGGTCCGACATCACTACCATATAACTTCTGAAAGTTAAAATCCTCGAGGTAGTCACAAGCTTGTAGTTTATCTTTCCACATTCGAAATCCAACTCCCTCTGTCTCCTACAAATGAGAGGATCTGCACCTGTCAGACATAGGTGCCAGTGTGAGAGGCTTGTCATCCACAACCTTCGGATGGTTTGGATCGATTTCACTCCTAATGAATCTCAGCTTCATCAAACAGCTGTTGATCCTCTCATACTATGCCTAGGGTGTTTTACTTCAAGCCATAGAGGGCTTTCTACCACCTGCATACATGAGATTCCCAATCATGAATCTCAAACTCCTCAGGTTGTTCCAAACCTGTGGACCTATGGCATGAGGGGAATGGTCCCCTTATAAGATTTTCCTTCGATACATCTTAGACATGTATTTTCATGCTTTTTTTGAATTCAGGCATCCCTGTCACCATCTGACTCACAGATCTCTGGTGCTGTGTCAATGGACATGGTCCCCAGTGGACTTCTTGCAACTTGATACAACCCCGAACTCAAAAACATCTTTGAAAAATCTATTTTCAAACACGTACCTTTTCATTGATGAGTGCCACCCTGAACCTTTGACTTCCATCGCTGAAATGGACACTAGGTTCTTCTTGAGATCAGGTACATAAAAGTGTTTTTGTAAATGAATCAAGTTACCCTCATTCAATTGAGGGATAACATTCCCAACATCCTTTCTGGGATAGGTGGCATCGGCTCCAAGTATAATTCCACGATTATTTCCATCTCTACCAAATTAGAGAGTGTACCCATCTATCCGATGAAGTGCCTTGAAGCACTACAATCAATAAGCCAGATTCCCAAAGAATCTGAAGGAGAGGGCCAATATAATATAATGCTTCTTTATCTTATCAAAAACAACATTTGATTCTTCATACCTGGGGTTCCTTGCTTTCTCTGAAGAGTCGGCCATGTCCTTGATGACCTGCATCTCTGCCATTCGAACACTCCTTCGCATAAGGGCCAAACTTATTGTAACCAAGGCATCTGCCTTTCCTTCCATCCTTAGATCTGAACTTCCCAATGAAGTGATCTTTAGGTAGGCCATCAGAAATTTCAGCTACGCTAGTCTGATAATATTCTCTGATTCGACTTCACCCTGGGTGAATTATGAGGAACCCATTGATCCTTTTGTCTTGTCCCAACTGTCTTTGGTGATTGCTCTTTCACTCTTGCTTGGGCATTGTCTTCACCTCAGCTCTAATACCATGTTAATTTTAGGTATGTTCTATGCTAAAGCAATTTATTTAAATTTTCACAGTTAGCAATCATATCAGCATTAAAGTAAACTACAAATAGAACATAAGTATAAATCGCAGAAGACAAGCCAAGACAAGAGGACACAAGATGTGGCACTAGCCATGGACAAACCCCACAATATGGGGAAACCCTTGATCAATTCTTCTTATATGTTCTTCAAAGTTCAGCAAAGAAAGTGAGAGAGATAGTACATTTACAACAAGAGTCAACACTTTGACTTATCTAGATCTGAGCATAGATCATTTTCTATAACGATTAGATCAATTGAAGACATTCCGCTTCAACTGATTCTCCAAGGTGACGGCTTCACCTATCGTAGAGCTGCCTCTCGTTCATCATCTTCATGCTGCTCATCAAACTGAATCTTCCATGGTCTTATTCATCATCAACTTGTCCATGCTCATATCATCATGCTGTGCTGCACCCAAATATCACTAAGTTGTTCTCAACATCATTGATCTACACCCATCTGATGTATACTCAATGACTGTTATGTTGCTCTCATCATACAGCATTACTTTGCTACCCCAAATATGCTGATAATGATAGATCCGGTCTTCTCATTGTAATATACTCTTATGCCGAGTTAGTACTGCTATAGGGATTCATAGATCTTCTTTGTCACAAGAATATGTTGATTACATGTGCCAAGAATTTCCTCATCGAATCCTTATCTCATCATAGAGTCATAGCAAGATAGTAATACGTGATGCCCTTAGACAAGTTTTGTTGCTCCTTGCAGCAGCTTCAAGTTTTGACTGCGGCTCCATGTCTGCGGTCTCAATACTGCGATTCCTCTTCAGCGAAATCTCAAAACCATCCGAATATTTTCATGCGTGAGATCTGTGCTTTTATGGCTGCGTGGACAAGTCTTTTGGACAGTGTATGAGTGCTCCCGTGACTGCATTCATAACTGTTCCATTGACTGCGTGTTCTGGGCAATGTATGACCCTTGACTGCATTCACAACATGACTGCGTGTTCTAGGTAATGTGTGACCCTTGATTGCGTGCTCTGGGCAGCGTATGAATATCTCTGTGCATAACATGAACAACGTATATATATATGTCATATGAACAACGTGTAAATATATAACATGAACAACGTATGTATATGTCATATGAACAACCTTGAACAATGTGTATATATATATATGAACTGCATGTAAGGGTATCTTCATAACTGCGTACAGACCCTTTATTAACTGCATGTTAATAACTTTATTCCCTGCGTATAAATGTCATGATCAGCATAAAAATGTTTCCATGACAGCGTGTAGATATATAATATGAACCGTATCATATAGAGTGTCCATTGATTGCATATAATAGTCTCTATGAATGAGTCTTCATGACTCTGTTGATTTAGGGCATCATCTGCAGCTAGGGCTCCTTCTAGACTAGTGTATTCTTTTGTTCTCTCCTTCTCCAAAAACCCAAGACGTGGAGAGGAGATCACTTCAAGAATACATGTGTAAAATGACTTCAAGTCCTCACCAATTTATACTAAAACGTGGATGATGAATAGACACGTCTATTGGGCTTCTGAGCCTACTCAAGTTGCTAGTCGGCTTGATAATAATTCCATAATCAAAATAAATTCATATCTCCATAAATACTTATCGGAATCGGATGATCTTTAGATCAATCCTACACCTCTCGGTAAGAGGGATCCAATAAAAATATCAGCTACCATAAATACGCTGACCCACCTGGAGTTTGGCCCTAGTTGCCAATTTTAACACGATGTCTCCCCACTTCTGCTCAAGTGGTGCATGTGCGCTCATGGCACAGTCATCATCTGTCTCCACTTCCTTCTCTGCCCTTTCTGGCGCTGCCTTACTCTCGGAAGACTCTCCCTTACTCTTCTTCCTTGGACACTGGGTCGCATAATGACCCAGCTCCCCACAATGGAAGCACTTGATCTTAGAGAGATCCTCCTTCTTCCGTTTTTCTTGCTTTCCCTCAGATGCGAGGGCAACATCTTCCTCCTCCTGCTTTTTAACTCTGATCCCCTTACTACTGCTTCCCGCCTTGGTCTATCGTCTGATCTCTTCTTGGTGATGAGCCGCCGACATCTCCTCCCAAGGTGGAAGGGTCCCTCTGCCCAACATACTCTAGACAAATACCCCCCAATCTTCTAAGACTGCATTCAGTGTCATCCTCACCATCAATTTCTGATCTGGCGTGGCTCCTATGGAAGTCAACTGATCTTGGATCTCATTCAGTCCTCCGAGGAAGGTGTCGCTCGTTTCTCCCTTCTTCATCTGATATGACCTCATCTGATTTTCTAGTAACATCCTTCTCTGCACAGAAGTATGCTGGTACAATTTCTTTAGGGCCTCCCACATCTCATTTGTCGTTTCCTTCTCGGCAATGTGTGGTACTACATGGTCCTTGACCCCGTCAAGGTGATGCTCTTGGCCCTCGCCATTGCCTCCTCGTACTTGCTCTTATCAGCTAGGTCAACTGGGATTGCTATTGTCCTCAAGGCAAAGTGCTTGACACGATTTCTGTCAAGTACGGATAAGATTCTGGCCTTCCAGACTGCGAAGTTTGAGGCTCCATCCAGCCTGTCCTAGTCTCTTACTTCGTGTAGTGCCATGCTACTCTTCTACTTCCCTCTTGGAATTTCTCGATGTGACTCCCTCTAAGTCTCGATTTCCCTTTGGGAAATCCTTCTGCCGAAGTCGAGATGCATCCTACTCTAATCGTCTATGCAACTGCACCACTGATCTGGATTTCTCAACTAGAAACCCTCGATAACAACTCCCTCCTCCTTGACCTTTCCCTATTAGGCACTATTCTGACTACAGTACCTCACCAGCTCCACTATGCAATGTTCCCACAACCTTCTAAACCCCAGCAACCTGAAGGTGAGAGCTCTTAGGCTCTGTGCAATCCCAACACCAACAACCCGGCCTCCTCAACCAACTACATCAGCCCTCCTAGCTTCTGCGTGGCTCTCCGTGAGTCTCCCTTTGCCTCTCTTAGTCTCTGCGGTGCCTCTTCCTGGCTCACCCTTGATGATGCAGGCACTGCATCACCCTTCCCTTGTTGCTTCTCCGCTAGAAACAACTTTTGTCACTCGGGACAACTGTTTTCTGCTGCTATTGCTCTGCTCGGTTGATGTCCTCAGTTCTCTTGTGATCTGCAACCATCCTTTGATACCATGTTGAAGTTTCTAAGTCTACCAATTAGAAACCCTCCATGCACTTTACTGATTTATTCCTACCTACTTGTTCCGTTATTTAACAAGTTATTTACAATGTAAATAATGAAAATAAATACTAGTGCATGCTCAACATATTAAAGATCATCAACTGAAGGAAACAGAAACAATCACACCAAATGACACCATTATTTTTGGACTAATGTCCCTGGAAAAACACAATGCGGGAAAACCGATGCAACTATCTGAGGGTTTTCTTATTAAGCAATTTCAGAGTACAATCTGGTTGCCAAATCTGGCTTACCCAACAGAGAATTCCCTTGGCAGTTGTACCTCTCAGTCTGAGACAAATGTCTCGGCTGAAACCCCGGATAAACCCTCTGGCAGCTCCTCAGCCCCAATCTGCCCCAAAAACCCCAGCGTCTGCCTTTTTGGACTGTGTTTGCCCCTCTCTGCCCAACGCTGGCCCTGCGTCACCCTGAATGGGTCTACGTCAGCCTTTTGTCCCTCTGCATCAACAACGCTGGCCTCTCTGAAGCACTATGCAACTCCTAACTGCCTCTGCGTGGCCCTGCGTGAGCCCTGGCTGCTACTGTGTCACTCTCTCTGGCTCCTGCACTGCTCTCCTGGCATTATCTCTGCCTCTCTGTCTCTCTCTACTCAATGCCATTCAACTGCAACTCCGATCATTGATTCTATATCTCATAGCAAACCCCGCTTTAGAGAATAGAATGACTGACCATCTGGTGTGATCTCCAAGTGACCCTCAAGCCCCCTCTTATGCTTTTTTTGTTGACATATCAATGGCCGAGATTAAGTCCCTAATCAATAGCTAAGATTAGATCGAGCCTGAGCCATGAATTTTGGACCATTCTAACATAGTTTTATGTTAATTCATATTAATATTTTAATTTCCCTAAGTTTAGACTTAGGGACTCCATTAAAAATATTAATTATTTTAATATCACCCAAACTGTTTAGAATCTGCCCAAACCCTTTATGGGTATTGGAGATCTCATGTACCCCACCCTCTCCACCAAATTTCATGGCTAAAGCACATCTGATGCTACCCCAAATCAACAATGTGATGTATGTGTCAGGATTGAAGAAGAATTTGGTATCCATATCTACTTTGGAAGACAAAGGAATGGAGGTCACTTTCATCAAAAAAAATACTTGCTTGGCCTGTTGGATCCTCTATGAGAGATGCCTTCTGTTGGGATCTAGATTTGAAGGACTTTATAGTCACTGGAAGACCACTTCTAGCAATGGTCCATGATACAAATCATCAAAGCGAGTTATGGCACAGAAGGCTAGCCCATCATCATTATGAAGCACTTTCGAAATTGAAGAAGTTAGTCTCTGGGATCCCTAATGTTCAAGCTCAACATGATGGAGTATGTCCAGGATGTGCCAATGGAAGGAAGACAAGGGAACCACTCCCCTCTAGCAAGAACAAGACAAAAGACATCATCCATCTCATTCATTATGATATATGTGCTCTATTACCCACCATTTTGTGGGTAATACCCCTAGGAGAATTTTTTTTCTCCAAGATGGTCCTCAATCGGTAGCCAACAGACCCTTGCAACCATCAGCTAGCTCATTGTGGCATTTCTCCGCCACCTCAGCCAGCCATGTGATCCCTTGCCCATCTGCCATGATCGTATGTTTGAAGGTGGGCCTCCCGAATCTAAAGGTATGCCTTGTCATTTTGAAATTGAGTATTAAAGTCTGCTTATCATGGGCACTTTTGGGCATAGATTAATGGGGGGATTCGACATAAAGATTGGGCTAGGTCTGTGCTTCTGTCCTCTAGACCCCTTTTAGGAAGTAACCTTGGATTTTAGTCTCGTGGGATCTCTTTTATTGACTATTTGGTCCCAGGAATAGTATTTCACAAAAAAACCTTGATTTTGGTTGTGTGGTCCCACTCTCTTATAGGATTACAGATGGTTTCCATTTGGGTTTGGTCTCCCTATACAGGGTCGTAATCCTCCAAAGCACTATATTGGCACATGTAGGGTGAGCGTTGAGAGCCATGGGCCTCCACATCAGCAAATTGCATTCCATGGATCCCCACAACCATTCAAAGATTGCTCGTGGTTCACTTATTGGACGAGGAGGATACACCTGACCTATCATGCCTAGTTAGCCCCAAATCTACACGATACACTTGGAAGATGGTCCGGGACTTGTACGATGATGTGGCATCACCTACACTATCATCCTAGCCCATACAAGTGACCCATAGCCATCTTCGATTTGTTTGGAGACCCATGAGGACACTTGTGTGCCCCCCACATGTCATTTGGAACACCACAGGTTATTACAAGGGGCCAACCCCTTGTCCACTGCTTTTGAGGGTTCTATTCTTCATTGTGGTACCCATGGACCTAATTAGGCCTCTTAGAAGGCCCTACAACATGCATAGATTATTATTTGACCTCTTGAGAGGCTTACCTTTTCATTTATGAGCTAGTTTGGTGGGCTTGTCACACATTATTTTATTTTTGGGGCTTATGTAGGCCAAGGAGGTTAATTTGAACTCCTAAGTTGTGTATAAATAGGAGTGAGATGAGTTCATTTCTCATCATCACTTTGGTTGGGATCTCTTATCTCTCTTTAGATTTTTGCAAATTTTCTAAGAATGAATTGGAGATTTCATGGATGAGTTTTGATGTATGAATATTGGTATATCTTCTCTTGGAGCTTCTTTAATGTCAATTGTCAATGGTTAGATATACTCTATTACATGTAAGTATGTGCTTTTGATGTTATTCTTGTTTACTTTTGTCATATATGTTGGATTGGGATTTTCATTGTTCTAGGGCATAATTGTTGCATGCATTTACTGCTTAATATTGCAGAATTTGTCTATATTATAGCATTTTCTTCAATGTATGGGCCGTGTAATAGGAGCAAAATCTCCTAGGGGTAGAATTTGACCTTGACAAGCCATTTCTCTTGCACATCAAAGTATAAACGCTGCAAGGTTGCTTCTTCTTGACCTAGAAGGCAAACAAAGTGATCTTGAGGGCTCCTTGACTAGAAACCAAGAAATCGTAATCTTACTCAACATAGACTCCATTCTCCCAAAGATTAAGGCATTGATCTACCAAGGGTGGTCACTAAAATCCACATTTTCTCACATCCTTCCAGGACTAGCCACATTAGGGTGACTAGGGCATCAATTTCCCTGCAAGCTAGCCATAAAAAATGAATCGAACTGTTAGGGTCTCCTGCACTAGCCTTTCCTCTAGCCCTCCAATTTTGAAGCCATTACGACGATGGAGTTGGGAGAAAAGTCAAGCCCTAGCTTCGAGATCAAAAATTGCCTTGCGATCCCCAAGGCTAGTACCTCATAGGGTCAAGATAGCATCTTCAATTGAAATTCTTCTCTTGATCCTTTCCCCCACCTTGTCTAGGGTAAGAATATCATTGGTTGCTTCATACCTTCCTCATATCCTAGACCAGGTCCACTTGGTCCTGTGTGGTCCCACTCCTTCAAAGGACCATTTTTCAAGAACCACGTGGGATACCATATCTAACAAGAATTTTAAGGTTTGGGGAACTCCTTCACGAAGACTAGTCCCATACACCTAAACCCCAAAATCCTCTCTTCCTTTCCCTAGAATCTATACTACCTTGCTTAGTAAGAAAGCAAGCTCCATATTTCAAACTCTTCTAGGAAAGGGTTAGTATTGGGTCACTCATATCCATTGACTTATCATTCAATATTGACTCCAATACATATCAGGTCTCCTCCCATCGGTGAAAGTCCGCAAATAAAATGGAGCCTTAACTGAGGTGACAGTGGGCTAAGTCTCCATTTTTTGCCCTTGGCCTAGCATTTTGCCCTTTAGGGATTACCTTTAGGTCCCCTGCTAGTTTGCATGGTAACATGGTCCAATGCCCATTCATTTTCTTGGTGGCCATCTCTATTACATTACATGGATATATGCAATATACCAAATGGAAATTAGCAGTGATAAACAAAGCAAATTAAGCACATCTAACACAAGAAATGGCACATGCAATCAAGTAACAAGAAATGCTCTATAAAAACGCCAAGATGGGCCAACTTTATTATCAAATGATAGGAGTACAATGTACGATGGAAGGAGTGCACCTGGGCTTGCTCAAGGCAAGCTACAAGCCTCAAGTGTCCAACAAAGTCTGCCCAACTGCTATAGAACAACTCCTCTCCAAAGATCTACACCGACCTAGTGAAACTACACTGCTAGCTAGAAAAATTGATAATTTTCCCCACCTCCGATGCTTAGAAAATTTTGCAAAATTAGCCCCAGTCTCCTCTCAACAAACCCACCAAAACACAGAAAGGGTTTGTTCTAGCTTTGACCCTCGAAATTGACCCCCAAATACCCTAACCTCATCAACTGGCTGGAAAATAGGGTCGTCCTAAGAAACCTCTATTGAAGCCCTCCAAATGGTGCCAAAGTGTTGGGTTTTTCTTCCCCAGATGACTCACCCAATTCCCCAACACAACCGCAGTCCACAAAGCTTCTCCTCAGCTCCCACATGTGCCCAGAAATTATCTCATGCGCAAGCCCAAGGAAGAGAAATCCATTCCTCTCAAAGGCAGAAATATTCAGCCCCAAAATTCCCCACCAAGTTTAGTCTTCCCTTGGAGCAGCGTCTCTAAATTTCACCCAGAAAATACCCTTGGACAATAGCTGAAATGAATGGCACATGAACCCCTATTGCATCCTCTTAGAGCACAAATTAGCCGAGAGAAAAGGTTGAATGATGCTCCCAAAACTCCACAAATCTCCCTCCAAAGTAGCAGCAAATTTACCTCCCCAGGGTGGCACTCGAAGTCCACCGAAAGAAGAGTGAGTTCTCCCCTTGGAAAACTTTGTGCTAAGCAACACCTGTGACCTAGCTAAACAGCTTGAGCAACAAGAAAAATAGATAAGTTGACAAAGGATCCCAATAGCTGTTATGCCCCTCTTATTTATAATTTTGACTTGCCTCCCCATGTGGGTCCCTCCATCCACTATTTCGACCGCCTTTCCTTGGCAATTTCAACATCCCCCCAAGGGAATGTGTTTTACATGTGCGTGTGGCCCCCACATTCCTCTAGCAAAAATTATTTTGGCCCCCTTCTCCTAAGTCTCATCCCCAAAATTTTGTTCGCCCCCATAATAGTCAAAAATGCAAAATTATGAAATTGATATTTGGGGAAATTATTCTAGGAAGGAATATTACAGTTCTCCCCTCCCAAATGTTGCTTGTCCCCAAGCAATTGCAGTGCTAGATGTTGAAGTATGTACTCACCCTCCAAAGTAGCATCCTCATCCAGTAGGTTCCTCCAACGTACCAAGTATTCCTTGATAGTTTTTCTCCTCAACTTCCTTTCTCTAGTCTCCAAAATGGCCTCTAGCTCTAGCACTAGATGTCCCTCATCGTCCAGTGGGGGTAACTCTGTAACTGTTGTCACCTACTGTCCCAACACGTTTTGAGGCATAAGATGTGGAAGACATTATGGATTTTGCTTCCAGGTGGAAGCTCCAGCTCATAAGCCACCTCTCCAACCCTCCCAATCACCCAGTGCGACCCATAAAAACGGGGTTGTAGCTTTTCGGCCACCTTTTGCTTCAACATGGACTATTTGTATGGTTGTAGTCACAGAAAGACCAAGTCCCCCTCCTCAAAATGCCTCTTGATCCTATGCCTGTCTGCATATAATTTATGTTCATTATGAGTTGTCAGCAGGTTGTCCTTGAGAGCCTTGAAGATATCTTAGCTCTCTTGGATCCAATCTTTGTCCTTTGGGGCCTGGCTGTCTCCAAAAACAATGTTAGCAAAAGATAAAGCCTCATACCCATACAAAGCACAGAAAGGTGACATAACGATGGACATGTGATGGGTGGTCTTGTAGCAATACTCTCGTAAATGCAACCACCAAACCCATGCTCGCTATTGCTATGTCACGTAGTTCTGTAAGTAGCCCTCCAGCCATTTGTTAACTTTCTCGGTTTGCTCGTCCATCTATGGGTGGTAACTGGTACTAGGGGTGATTTCAGTGCCCACTATTCGGAAAAGCTCCTGCCAGAATACTCCCATGGCGTGGTTGTCCCTATCACTGACTATGGTCTTTGGAAGACCATGCAAACAGAAGACCTCTTTGAAAAATAACACTTCTACTTGGGAAGTAGAGTACCGGGCTGGAATAGAAAATAAGTGTGCATACTTGGTCAACCAATCCACCACCACATATATACAATCTCTACCTTGCACCATGGGAAGCCATGTGATAAAATCCATAGAGATACTTTCCCATTTCCCCTCAGGAACAGGAAGTGGTTGCAACAACCTAGCCGAATGGGTCAACTCTCCCTTGTCCTCTGACAAGCCTCACTCCTACACATGCCTCAACATATCTTCCTTTAGGCCCTTCCACGTGAAGCATTCTATGATCGTCCTATATGTTTTAAGGAACCCCTGGTGTCCTGACAATGGGGAGCCATGGGCTGCGTGGAGAATCTTCGCCCTCAACTGTGAGCCCGACACCAAAAATATGCATCCCTTGTAGTAGATGATGCCAGCCACACTCTGTAACGCTCATCAACATGTGTACCCTCCAAGATCTCGCACAACCGTTGATCTTTGGAGTACTTTACCAACAAATGTGCCTTCCAATCATGGCAGATGCTCATGAGGGAAAGTGTCGCGGGCCTCTTGGATAATGCATCTGCCACTACATTGTGCTTGCCCTTGACATACTCGATATCAAAATCGTAGGCCTGGACTTTGTTGACCCACTTCTGTTACCTGTCATTGAGGCCCTTCTACCCCAGAAAATGGCGAAGACTGTTGTGGTCAGTCTTTACTCTAAACCTATTGCCCACCAAGTATTGCCGAAATTTGGCCAATGTATGCATAATGCCAACATCTCCTTGCCATAAATGGAATATGACCTCTCATGCGCAAGGATTTTCCGACTCTCAAAAGCGATGGGGTGGCCATCCTATGACAAAATTGCCCGAACGCCTTCACCTGATGCATCGCACTCCAAGGTGAATGGCTGAGTAAGCCCGGGGAGTGCTAATACTAGACATCTGCTCATCACCTCCTTGAGGTGCTCAAATGTTGTCTATGCCCTATTTGTCCATGCGAAAGCCCCCTTCTTGGTCAAATTAGTGAGGGGAGTTGCCAACTGTGAGAAGCCCTTCACGAACTTCCTATAGTAAGTGCATATGCCCACAAATCCCCTCAACTCAGTCACATTCCGGGGTACTAACCAATCTCGGATGGCTCTAATATTCTCCTCATGCACCCTTATGCCATCCTCTCCAATGATATGCCCCAAATAAATCATCTTTGTCAACCCAAACCTGCACTTGGACAACGTGGCGTAACACTGTTGCTCCTCTAGAATGCGCAATACTACCTCCAAGTGCTGCAGATGCTCCTCCTAGGTTCTGTTATAGACCAGGATGTCATCGAAGAACACTAACACAAATCTCTACAACTGCCTACGAAACACATGGTTCATGCAGGACTAGAAAGTGGCAAGTGCATTGGTCAGCCTGAAAGGCATAACCATGAACTCAAAATGCCCATAATGACATCTAAAAGATGCCTTGGGAATGTCTTGATCCCTCACTCTGATCTAGTGGCACCCCGAACACAAATCTATCTTAGAGAAGTACTTAGCTTCTCTAAGCTCATTCATTAGCTCATCGATGCGTGGAACGGGGTAGCAGTTCTTCACAGTATTCTTGTTGAGTGTTTGGTAATCTATGCACATGCGTAACGTCCCATCCTTTTTCTTCACCAGAACCACTGATCAAACGAAGGGGCTAGAGCTAGGCCTAATGTACCCAAGTGCCAGCAACTTTTGAACAACTTGCTCAATCTCATCCCTATAGGCCTTGGGATGTCTATATGGAGTGGTAATAACCGCTTGTACCCCTGGCTCTAGCTCAATTGTGCGCTCAAACCCTCTATCAGGTGGCTGCCCTTGTGGTATGTGCCCAAACACTACTAGATACTTGTCCAAGACAACCTGTATGTTAGGGTGTGGTGGCTTGGGTTGACTCCCAGCCTCAGAAATCCTCAAATCCATTGCCCACTCTATGTCCCCTTGTCTCAAGTCAGCCTCCATCTTGTGCGCTAAAACTGTCTGAATGCATGCCCCGAAGAATAACTAACTTTCCATCCGACCACATAAACTCCATCTCAAGCTTCCTCCAATCTGTAGTGATCCATCCAAGAGAGTAGAACCACTAGAAACCCATCACCACATTGGTGTCTGGTACATCCACCACAAAGAAATGATCTGTCATCGAGTAGTTCCCCATGGTCACTGTCAAAGCAGGGACATATCGGGTACACTGCATGGTCCTATCCCCAGGCACAAGGATTGAAAACCCCTCAAACTCCTTTGTAGTGATACCCTGCCTCTGGATCATCAGTGCATAAATGAAATTGTGGGTTGCCCCACTGTCTACCAAAATCGAGACACGTTGCCCATGTACCGTCCCTTTAATCCTCAAGGTAAAAAATTTGGGAACCCCATGCAACAAGGCTAGAACTCCTCCAGGTAGTGTGAAAGATGCTCCCCCAGGTGATGGTGGTGGAGCTGGTCCCCTCTCTGCATGTCTCTTGTTGTCACCCCCGCATATATCCAACTCCACATCATCCTCCTGGTCACTATCAAAGAAACCTTGGTTTCCTTCGCAGAGATGCTCAGCATCCTTATCTAGCATCTTCTTGCACTTATTAGAGAGGTTGTCTTCGTGGCTCGGGCTGGAGGGATCTGGAGGAAGGCTTTGTCAGTGCCTTTGGCCTACATCAGGTTGTATATATCCTATACTTACTGTTGTTAATCAATAAAGAAGGTCATGTCTTGTTCCCGATATATGTTGTCATCTTATGAATGATAATCTATATGTTTATATATGATGATCTAACATATTCTTATGTATGCACATTGAATTATCTATCATGTATATGCTTCTGTGATTGATTTGCAGATTTGCACATCTTGGAGGAAGCAGAGGGTTTGGACCCTACGAGAACATCTTCAAACGTAGGACCTTCAAGTATGTCTCCAAATCCAAGTTTGATAATTCGTATGTTTGGCATGCTTGATTGAGTGTTCTTTGTTGATTATCTTATCCTGCTCTGTTGAGGATTTCAACCCTCGCCTTAGGGAACTTTTCCTGCCAACAATGTTAAGTTGGTGATTTAAACCTCTAATTTTCAACCATCTTTTGGCATCATTTGAGTCTCATATCCATTGTTTATGCAAATATTTTATTGTCTTAATTGTGAATGAACATTGTTACTTGAACCATTTTGAAGCATTTCACATTTGAAAATTGAGACACTATCTCTACTTGCAAAGACAAACCTATTCATTCATCTCCATTGCACTTCTAAAATTAGCCTCCAAGCATAAGTTTGGTTGATAGAAATTTTATGATACTTTCCAAAATTTCATTCAATTTGATAAACTTGAGTCTTGAACAAAGGTTAAAATACGTGACCTTGCAGTGCTCTTATGGCCTAGCCCTTGTAGGAACAAAGGCACATGGGTTGTATTTAAGTCTAGGCGGTATCATTAATGATGGTCTAAGTGCCTCCTCATCCTAGCCGTTTTTCAATTCACCTCACTCTTTACCAAGTTATGATAAATTGAGGGGAAGTCAAACATAGAATAGGAATTAACTAAAATCAACCAAGAACACATTAGCACACAAGCACCACACAATTTTGAAAGTTTATTCTTGGATGCATTTGAAATTGGCATTTCATTGAACAAATCACTATTATATGCAATAGATTTAGAAAACATTTACATCTCATTTACTTGCAGGTATTTTATATTCACTCTTCTACTTTATTTATCCTCAATTTGGATCAAATTCCAAGTTTTATCATTGTTATGTTTGAGCACACTTTCTCTTTACAAGTACAAGAAATATATATTTGCAAGCTTTCAATTTTAAGTACTTTCCTTTCAAAGTTGTATCATCATATTGTAGTTTTCGTTTGATACAATAATATTTGTTTTGCAACTTCCATTCCATTTGATCTTGTTGTAGCTTGAAGATGTTTTCCACTATTACAAGTACTTCATTTATTTGAGCATATTTTCATTCCTTGCAAGATTTTATTCGGCATTGGTTTACTCACATTTTCCTTGCAAGATATATTATTGAATTATATCGGTCTATTTACATTTTGATGTTAATGCTCACATTATTGAATTATATTGGTCTATTTACATTTTGTTGTTAATGCTCACATTTACTTATACTTGCTAAATTCTTCATTCATTGTTTCAAGTTACATCTCAATTTGTTGAATGATTGATGCTCTACTCATCTACTAATTATCTCCTAGAACTTGTTAGTTTAACAAGCTTTTCTTTAGAAACTTTCCTTAGGATCTACCCTCCTTGGCTTTAGCTAGGAGAGAGCCCAGATGGAGAGAGTTGGGATTAGGTTGTTATAATTTCTAATTCTAACCCATTAGAAATCCTTCCTGTACTATCTAGTTTATTCCTTCCTACTTGTTTAATTACTTAACAAGTTATTTACCATGTAAATATTGAAAATAAATACAAGTACATGCTCAACACATACAAATCATCAACTGAAGAAAAATCAAGCACACAAGTGACACCGTTATTTTTGGACTAATGTCCTCGGAAAAACCCAATGCAGGAAAACCGGTGCAACTATCTAAGGGTTTTATTATTAAGCGATTTCATAATACAATCTGGGTGCCAGAAATGGCTCACCCAACAGAGAATTCTCTCGGCAGTAGTACCTCTCAATCGGAGACAGATATTCCGGCTAAGAACCCCAAATGTACAATCCCATAGCTCTCAGCTCTAATCTACCCCACAAAATCTCCCAGCGTCAGCCTCTCTGGCCCAACATCACCCCAACTAGCCGTGCATCAGCCTCTGGAGCCTCTGCATCACCCACACTGGCTCTCTCTAGCACTGTGCAGCTCCTGGTTGCTTCTCCGTGGCCTCTAACTGGCTCTGCGTCAACCCTCTATCGGCTTCTGTGCTGATGCTCCCGGTACTATCTCTGCCTCTTTTCTACTGCATTCACTGCCCCTCAATTGCAACTTTGATCATTCCTTCGATTTCCTCAACAAGCCCTACCCCAGAAAATCGAATTCTTGATCAACTTCGGGTGTTCTCCAAGTGACCCTCAAGCCTCCTCTTATACTTTTCTCGTTGACAATACAACGGCCGAGATTAAGTACCTAATCAACGGGTAAAATTAGATCTGGCTTGATCCATGACTTTTGGACCATTCTAATTCAATTTTATATTAATTCACATTAATATTTTATTTTCCCTAAGATTAGGCTTAGGGACTCCATTAAAAATATTAATTATTTTAATATCTTCCGAACTGGTTAGATTTTGCCCAAACCATTTCTGGGTATTGGAGATCTCATGCGTTTTAGCCTCTTCACCAATTTTCGTGGCTACAGCACATCCGATGCTACCCCAAATCAACACTCCCTCTTATCGAGGACTGTGCTCTAGTAATACTCCTCACTGAGCGTCACCCTGGTCATCCGGCATCGGTCCTTGTGCTGATGCTAGGCCTGTTGCCCAACATCCTCTGCACTGCTGCATCATGTACAATAGCTCCCGGCCACTGCCACTGCTGCATCTGCACAGCAGCTCCCTCTACATCTGCCACTGCCGCATCTGCACAGCAGCTCCCTCTACATATGCCACTACCACTACTACATCTGTACAGCAGCTCCCTCTACATCTGTGCTGCTGCCCATGGCCCTGGCACTGCCACTGCTGCATCTGCACTGTAATCCCTCTCATCATGCTGCATCGTGATACCCATAGCACTGCCACTGCTAACTGTTGCACTGCAACTCAGTTACAAAGAGGTAAGTAACTGATCTCCCAACTCTGACATCTCTGTTAGTTCTGCTACTCCTCTTCGGGGCTCCCGTAGCAAGGTATAATCCAAGAGGTTGGGTACCTCAGGATCCTGCCCCTCATTGCTTGTAGTCCTCCTGACTACAGCTCGATGTCTCCCCACTTCTTCTCACGAGGTGCATGAGCACTCATGGCATAGTCATCATTTGTCTCCACTTCTTCCTCCACCCCTTGCTGGCACAGCCTTGGTCTCAGAAGCCTCACCCTTGCTCTTCTTCCTCGGACACTGGCTTGCATAATGACCCATTTCCCCACAGTGGAAGCATTTGACCTTGGAGAGGTCGTTCTTCTTTTGTTTCTCTTGCTTTCCCTCAGATTCTAGGGCAACATCCTCCTCTTCCTCCTTCTTGATTCTAACCCCCTTGCCGCTGCTTCCTACCTTGGTTAGCCTTTGAATCTCTTCCTGACGAAGAGTCGCCCACAGTTCCTCCCAATCTAGAAGGGTCGATCTGCCCAGTATGCTCTAGACAAATACCTCCCAGTCCTCTGAGACTGCGTTCAAAACGGTCCTCACCATTAATTCCTGATCTGGCATGGCCCCTATGGAAGTTAGCTGATCCCGGATCTCCTTCAATCGATCAAGGAAGATGTCGATCTGTTCTCCTTTCTGCATCTAATATGACTGCAACTGATTTTCTATCAGCATCTTCCTCTGCACGGAAGTATGTTGATACAATTTCGTCATGGCCTCCCACATCACATTTGCCATGTCCTTTTCGGCAATATGTGGTACTATATGGTCCTTGACCCCGTCAAGGATGATGCTCTTGGCCCTTGCCATTGCCTCCTCGTACTTATCGTTCTCAATCGGGTCAACTGGGATTGCTATCATTTTCAAGGTGAAGTACTTGAGACGATTCTTGTCTAGAACTAACAAGATCCTGGCCTTCCAGACTACGAAGTTTGAGGCTCTGTCCAGTCTGCCCTGATCTTTTACCACGTTCACTGCCATCTTGTTGCTTCTCTTTCGACTCTTTTGTGTTGATTTGGGGTAGCATCGAATGTGCTCTAGCCACGAAATTTGGTGGAGAGGTTGGGGCACATGAGATCTCCAATACCCAGAAAGGGTTTGGGTAGAATCTAACTAGTTCTAGAGATATTAAAATAATTAGTATTTTTAATGGAATCCCTAAGTCTAAACTTAGGGAAATTAAAATATTAATGTGGATTAATATGAAACTGTGTTAGAATGGTCCAAAAGACATGGATCAAGCCAGATCTAATCTTAGCTGTTGATTAGGGACTTAATCTCGGTCATTGATATGTCAACGAGAAAAGTATAAGAGGAGGCTTGAGGGTCACTTGGAGAATACACTAGAGTGATTAGTCATTCTAATTTCTATTCTCTAGAGTGGGGTTTGCTAAGAGAGAAAGAATCACCGATCGGGAGTTGCAACTGAGGGGCATTGAGTATAGAGAGACAGAGAGGCAAAGATAGTGCCGGAAAAGCAGCAAGTAGCCAGAGAGAGTGACGCAGTAGCAGCCAAGGCTCATGCAGGGCCACGCAGAGGCAATCGGGAGGTGCGCAAAGCCTTAGAGAGGTCAATGTTGCTGGCACAAAGAGCCAGAAGGTTGACACAGGGCTTCCTAAGGCTAACATAGACCCATTCAGGGTGACAAAGGGCCAGCGCTAGGCAGAGGGAGTTGACGCAGTCCAAAAAGGGCAGACACTGGGGTTTCTGGGGCAGATTGGCGCCGAGGAGCTACTGGAAGGATTATCCGGGGTTTTAGCCAGGAAATTTGTCTCAAACTAAGAGGTATTACTGCCAAGGAAATTCTCTGTTGGGTAGGCCGGATTTGGTACCCAGATTTTACTCTGATATTTCTTAATAAGAAAACCCTCAGATAGCTGCACCAATTTTCCAACATTGGGTTTTTTTGGGGACATTGGTCCAAACATAACGATGTCATCTGGTGCGATTGTTTATGTTTCTTTCAGTTGTTGATCTGTAATATGTTGAGCATGCACTAGCGTTTATTTTCAGTATCTACAGTGTAAATAACTTGTTAAGTCATGGAACAAGTAGGTAGGAATAAATCAGATAAAGTGCATGGAGGGTTTCTAACTAATAGACTTAGAAACTTCAACATGGTATTAAAGCGTGATTTCAGATCACAGGAGGACTGAAGACATCAGCCTAGCGGAGCAATAACAACAAAAAACAGTTGTCTCGAGGTGACAAAAGTTGTTTCTAGCAGAGCAGCAACAAGGGAAGGGTGACACAGTGCCTACGTCATCAAGGGTGAGCCATGAAGAAGCAGCATAGAAGCTAAGGAAGGCAAAGGGAGCCTCACGCAGAAGCTGGGAGGGCTAACGTAGTTGGCTGAGTAGGCCGGGTTGCTGATGCCAGGATTGCGCAAAGCCTAAGAGCTCTCACCTTCAGGTTGCTAGGGTTTAGAAGGGTGTGGGAATATTGCAGAGTGGAGCTGGTGAGGTATTGTAGTCAAAATAGTACCTGACAGGGCAAGGCCAAGAGGAGGGATTTGCTACCGAGGGTTTCTAGCTAAGAAACCTAGATCAGTGGTGCAGTTGCACAAACGATCATAGTAGGGGGCATCTCGACATCAGCAAAAGGATTTCCAGGAGGGAAATCGGGAAATCGGGACTCAGAGGGAGTCTAGAAGAGAACTTCCATATGGGAAGTAGAGACTCAGAGGAGTTGAATAGAGAATTTCTAGGAGGGAAGTCGAAGAGCATCATGGCACTACACGGAGTATGAGACCAAGATAGGCTAGACGGAGCATCGAACTTCGCAGTCTGGAAGGCCAAAATCTTATCCGTACTTGACAAAAATCGTGTCAAGAACTTTGCCTTGAAGATTATAGCTATCCCAGTCTACCCCAATGATAACGACAAGTACGAGGAGGCAATGGCGAGGGCCAAGACCATCATCCTTGGCAGGGTCAAGGACCATGTAGTACCACACATTGCCGAGAAGGAATCAACATATGAGATGTGGGAGGCCCTCAAGAAATTGTACCAGCATACTTCTGTGCAAAGAAGAATGTTACTAGAGAATCAGTTGAGGTCGTATCAGAGGAAGAAGGGAGAATCGATTGACACCTTCCTCGGAGGATTGAATGAGATCCGAGATCAGGTTACTACTATAGAAGCCACACCGGATCAGGAATTGATGGTGAGGACGGCCCTGGATGCAGTCTTAGAAGACTGGGAGGTATTTGTCCAGAGTATACTGGGCAAAGGGACACTTCCACCTTGGGATGAGATGTGGTCTACTCTTCACCAAGAAGAAATCAGACGGAAGTCAAAGACGGGCAGCAACAACAAGGGGATCAAAGTCAAGTAGGAGGAGGAAGATGTTGCCCTAGCATCTGAGAGAAAGCAGGAAAAGCGGAAGAAGAAGGTTCTCTCCAAGGTCAAGTGCTTCAACTGTAGGGAGCTAGGTCATTATGCGACCCAGTGTCCAAGGAAGAAGAGTAAGAGAGAGTCTTCCGAGACTAAGGCAGTGCTAGCAAGGGCAAAGAAGGAAGTGTTGACAGACGATGACTGTGTCATGAGTGCACACACACCACTTGAGCGGAAGTGGGGAGACATCGAGCTGTAGTCAGGCGAACTACAGGCAATGAAGGGAAGGATCCTCAAGGTACCCAGCCTCTTGGATTACACCTTGCTATGAGAACCTCGGAGAGGAGTAGCGGGACTGACTGAGTCGGGTAGAGATGATGCGGATGAAGTGGTAGAGAGAGCTACAGTGCAGGAGTCCCGAGACAGCGCGAGGCTAGCAGGCTGCAGCTGTGTGAGAGTGTTGCACCAGTGCAGGATGGCACAGAGAGGTGTGCAATGGTGTGAGATGCAAGGAGTTGTTGCAGCAGCGCAAAGGTCAGAGAGGGAGCACTTGTCAACGACAAAGGGAGCTTCAGCATCAGGAAGATCTTTAGCCCAACAGGGAGGTCAGAGTTGGGAGATCAGTTACTTACTTCTCAGTAACTGAGTTGCAGTGGCTAGCACAACGCAACATGATGAGAGGAGGTGCAGTACAGATGCAGTGCTGGGAGAAAGGACCAGCAACAACACAAATGCAGAGGGAGTTGTCGTACAGATGCAACAATGGCAGTGGAAGAACCATGGGCAGTAGTACAGGATACAACAGTGCAGAGGATGGTGAGCAATAGGCCTAGCATCAACACAGGGACCGATGCCATCAGCAAGGTGATACTTAGTGAGAAGTACTACTAGAGCACACTCCTCGCTAAGAGGGAGTGTTGATTTGGGGTAGCATCAGATGTGCTCTAGCCATGAAATTTGGTGGAGAGGTTGGGGCACATGAGATCTCCAATACCCAAAAAAGGTTTGGGCAGATTCTAACTAGTTCTAGAGATATTAAAATAATTAATATTTTTAATGGAGTCCCTAAGTCTAAACTTAGGGAAATTAAAATACTAATGTGGATTAATATGAAACTATGTTAGAATGGTCCAAAAGACATGGATCAAGCCAGATCTAATCTTAGTCTTGATTGGACTAATCTCGACCGTTGATATGTCAATGAGAAAAGTATAAGAGGAGGCTTGAGGGTCACTTGGAGAATACACCAGAGTGATCAGTCATTCTATTCTCTAGAGCGGGGTTTGCTAAGAGAGATAGAATCAGTGATCAGGAGTTGCAACTGAGGGGCATTGAGTACAGAGAGACAGAGAGGCAGAGATAGTGTCGGAAGAGCAACAAGTAGCTAGAGAGAGTGACGCAGTAGCAGCCAAGGATCACGCAGGGCCACGCAGAGGCAACCGGGAGCTACGCAGAGCCTCAGAGAGGCCAGCATTGCTGATGCACATGGGCAGAAGGCTGACGCAGGGCCCCCTAAGGCTAACGTAGACCCATTCAGGGTGACACAGGGCCAACGCTAGCAGAGAGGGGCTGACGCAGTCCAAAAAGGGCAGACGCTGGGGTTTCTGAGGCAGATTGGAGCTGAGGAGTTGCCAAAAGGATTATCCAGGGTTTTAGCCGGTAAATTTGTCTCAAACTAAGAGGTATTACTGCCAAGGAAATTCTCTGTTGGGTAGGCTAGATTTGGCACCCAGATTGTACTCTCATATTACTTAATAAGAAAACCCTCAGATAGCTACATTGATTTTCCCACATTGGGTTTTTCTGAGGACAATGGTCCAAAAATAACGGTGTCATTTGGTGTGATTATTTATGTTTCTTTCAGTTGTTGATCTGTAATATGTTGAGCATGCACTGGTGTTGATTTTCAGTATTTACATTGTAAATAAATTGTTAAGTAACAAAACAAGTAGGTAGGAATAAATCAGATAAAGTGCATGGAGGATTTCTAACTGGTAGACTTAGAAATTTCAACATTTCGGGTCTCTACTTCCCTCCTGGAAGTTCTCAGTGTGACTCCCTCCGAGCCTTAATTTCCCTCCTAGAAACCCCTCTGCCAATGTCGAGATGCTCCCACTCTGATTCTTAGTGCAGTTGTACCATTGATCTGGATTTGTTGGCTAGAAATCCTCAATAGCAACTCCCTCCTCCTTGGTCTTGCCCTGTTAGGTATTGCTCTGACTACAGTACCCCACCAGCGTCACTCCACAACTTCTCCACAGCCTCCTATACCCCAACAAACTGAAGGTTAGAGACTCTAGACTTTGCACAATCTCGGCACTAGCAAAATCCACACCTCCTGGCCACGGGCATCAATCCTTCTTGACTGAGAAAGGTAACTGGGCACTGCGTAGGTCAGGTCTACTCCTCTCTGCCACTACATTGATCCTCTTCTCGGCTCGACTTGATGACACAGGAACTATGTCACCCCTTCCTTTGCTGCTTTTCCGCTAGGAACAACTTCTATCACTCGGGACAGTTGTTTCTACTGTTGCTGCTTTGCTCGGCTGATGCCCTCAGTTATCCTGTAATCTACAACCACGCTTTGATACCATGTTGGAATTTCTAATACTAACCCGTTAAAAATTCTTCCTGTATTATCTGGTTTATTTCTTCCTACTTGTTTAATTACTTAACACGTTATTTACCATGTAAATACTGAAAATAAATACAACTACATGCTCAACACATATAGATCATCAACTTAAGGAAAAACAAGCACACAAGTGACACCATTATTTTTGGACTAATGTCCTTGGAAAAAGCCAATGCGGGAAAATCGGTGTAACCATCTGAGGGTTTTATTATTAAGCAGTTTTAGTATACAATCTGGGTGCCAAAAATGGCTCACCAAATAGAGAATGCTCTTGGTAGTAATACCTCTCAGTCGTTGACAGATATTCCGACTAAGAACCCCAAATGTACAATCCCACTGCTCTTAGCTCCAATCTGCCCCACGAAATCTCCTAGCGCCAGCCTCTAGGGTCTGCGTCAGCCTCTCTGGCCTAGCGTCAACCCAGCGTCAACCCAACTAGCCCTGCGTCAGCCTCTGGAGGCTCTGCGTCAGCCTCTAGAGGCTTTGTGTCACCTACACTGGCTCTCTCTAGCACTGCGCAGCTCCTGGCTGCCTCTACTTGGCCTCTGGTTGCTTCTGTGTGTCCTCTAACTAGTGTAATGATTGTAAATAAATTAAACAGCTGCAGTGATTGTAAAGACTCAGAATAATTTTAAAGAGCTATTGTAAAGACTGTAAATGATTTTTTTTTAAATCAATATGAACCTATTCTAAAATTACACAAAATTTACTATGAATAGCATAATAAATTTTTCATGAACCTGCTCTGAAATTTAACAATAAATATACCAGATTGAATGATTTGATGAGAAGTACCTAACTGATTTCCTGCGAACGAAAAGACTTTAGATTTGCTTCAGCTTTCGCTCCCGTTACCAAAAGACCGAAACCACCTTAGCCAAACTGAGCAGAGCCTCACTTACTCAATCTAGTGAGCTTCTCAGCTGAAGCAAACTGTTCCCCCGTGCCCAGAAACCTTAGAACAAGCAAGGCTCGATCGTTCTTCATGAACTCTGTGTAGCAATTTTCCTCCTCTTTCTCCTTTTTTTGGTTTTTCCCAGTTTCGCCTCCCCCCTAAAAATTCTTTCTAGCTCTATATGTAGCCTTCCTTGGCGGTGACCACTCTCTCCACCAGCGATCCCACCGCTTCCAATCATATTGACACCTTTTCCCTCTATGTATGCGAGTCATATTCCTTTAAAGGTGTATTTATCTTATATTTAGGATTTTTTTTGTTTGTTTAATTTAAATGCCTTAGGTTTATATTAAATACTTTATTTTGATTAATTTATCATTTTAATAATTTATTAATATTTAATATTCTAGGATATATAATTATATAACCATATGTTAATTTTAATTTTTACATCTATTTCTTTATAACCCTTTTAACTTTATACTTTTTTTAAATTTATATCATTGGTATTTCCTCATTAATTACGATGCATTAAGCAATATGTGTGTTGATGGGTGAAGGTAACTTCTATTTGAAGGTGTGTCATGATATTCAACATTTATAGTTAATTTTAGAATATAAATACTAGTGTAGTGCATGCGATACATGCATATGTAGCTATCATATGCATGCATCGTATGCTAATATTCTTGTGCTCTCTATATTAAAGATGGGTCATTACATGTATTCTCCAAGTGTATCCACTGCTTTCAAGAAAACTCGACCATGCAAGGAAGACACCATGAAGTTGATGAGTGGGTGTCGTGCTGGACTTGTCCATCCATCAAAAACAATGCTAACCTCGGATATTGTCCATGATGCTTTAATAGGCTCAAGCATTTTTTGCACCTCTTTTTTTGCCTTCTTCAACAATGTGGTTCTAAGATTCTTTGAACCAGGAGGCGCATACCATGATGGAGCCCCGTGGGTTAGAGCTCGGCACATCTCAATAAATAGAGGTGAGCGTGCAACATTAAAGGATATGAAGTTTTGAAAGAAAAAAAAAGGCAATGGTGAGATCAAGCTCTTCTCGTTTCTCCTTTTGAAAAATCTTGTCCATTGGACCAAGTGAAATTGTCTTTCTTTTTGCTACTTGTCCCCTCTAGATCTCTCAAATGGGAATTTGTTGTTGCCTTTCTCAAAAATAGAAGGGGGTCATCATTCTTCGTTTTTTTTTTATTTTGCAGCCACATTTGCCATACCAACAGTGAACTCTCTTTCCATTTCTTTCCTCTTTTGTAAAGGAACTTGTGTACAAGCTCCAACTCCACAACTTGGTGAAGCCAACAAGTGGAATTTCACACGGAAATATGTGCTTGTGAAATTACTGTGGCAAAAGTTGCATCTCCAATTCACATTGCCTCCTCCCTTCATCTTTTTTCTTGGCCCTTTCTCTCTTGTGACATATTTCCACAAGGGATTTTCTCAATGTTACATTGAGGGGGAAGTATTCCCTCAACATTACTTGCAATAGACAGAATACTTGCCACAAACTCTGATGAAATTGGGGGGCATCTCCAATGGAGACATTCTTTCCCTTCCTTTTCCCCTTCCCTGCTACCCTTGATTGAGCCATGAATATTGTAAAAAAATAAACCAAAAATGCATGAATTTGTAAAAGAAATTCATATGCAAGTTGTTGTAATACAAATGCAAAAAAATAGAGAGGAAATGCACTTACCTGTTGCTTGAATCTCCTTGAATACGCTCCCACACTCTTTTCTCCTTGCTCCAAACCCCTCACAGCAAACCCACAATAAAAGAGAGAAGAGAAAATGAATAAAAAGAACAACAAGTCGCATTTTTGAGGCCACGTGGGTCACTTTTTCTGGATTTGTGTCCTGAAATCAGGATACAATGTGTACGATTGGGACATGATCTGGATTTGATCATGTCCCAATCGAACACATCGTGTCCCGATTTCTGGACACGAATTGGCACAAATCGTGTCTGATTCATCGGATTTGAGACACGTTGGCCTATTTCAACGAATTTGGTTTCATAGATTAGAATCTAATTTGGGTCGTTGATTACTCAACTAGAGGACTATAAGAATGACTTCGATGGGCATTTGGAAAGGACATTGGAGAGAGATCAAGAAATCGAATTTCTCATAGAGGGCAGTGCAACAGTTGCTAGAGAGAAGATATAAGTGATTTCTTACAGTGAGGGATAGGGATAGTTCTGGTTGGAGAGTTTCCTTATTTAGAAATACATCACAGAGGAGGAAGAGAGAGATCCAGAAGAGGCAACGCAAAGGCCACGCTAGGCAACATAGGCCCACACATTGGTAGCGAAAAGCTTCGAAGGGATTCTAAAATTCAGTTGGGAGATCGAGTTCTAGAGCCAGAAGTTGGGGTGTGCTGCCGGAGATCCAGAGGAACAAATCTCTAGATAACAGGAGATTCAGGAAGAGGTGACATAGATCCCCAGAGAGGTTGACGTAGAATTGCATAGGCTGACGTAGAGCCAGCATGGGGCCAACCATCTAGGGCCTGGATCAGTGTCGGATCACTAGTGATAGTGTGAGGTATTTCTCACTAATCTTTTGCAAGTCAGATTCTCTGTATTGGATATCCAATAAGGCATCCAAATATTGTATTCAAAAAACTACTTCTTAATAATACAAACCCTCAACTGTTGCACCAATTTTCACGCATTGGATTTTTCCGGGGACAATGATCCAAAAACAACGGTGTCACTTGTGTGTGTTATTTCTTTCTTGCTTAGATTCTTGTTTCCACATTTAATTTAGTTTGTGAAGTCTACAGTGTATTAGTTTCGGTATTTTTTGTAGGATTGATCCAGGTGGATATTGGTGGCCACCTGCCAAGTCCACCTGGACCCCCACCATTGTCTTTCTCAGCATTTTCAGTTTCCTTAATTGTAGCACAACTTACTATTTTTAGCA
>APFE030332477.1:141389-168120 GCA_000404065.3 Pinus taeda
CTAATATATATAAACCATATATTAGAAAAATGGTGCATTATATATAAATTAAAAAAAAACTATGTACAAGCTATATAACGGAATGATGCAAATTTGATGAGTTATAAACCTTGGGAATGGAATATATTACCAAACTATATATTGAAAACTATATATTAAAACATATAGTGGTACAAATTAATGGGAGCGGAAGTCAAAACATAAGGTTGAACGTATATAAAATATGGTGGGAACATTACATATGGTTGAGAACCATATAAAATGCATATGTTAACGCGGCGAATTAAAACTATGTATTAAACATAGCCATATAAAATGCATATGTTAACGCAACAAATTAAAACTATGTATTAAACATAGATTGCGGTATAACGATGCAGAGTCAAAAATCCGAAACCGTTGGATTATGGTTACGATATATGCCACAGTTATGAAATTTTCAGAACCACGATCATTACAAAACCGTGTGGAGAAGGGTGGCCCCGTGACGTGGCTTGGCGTGGTGCCCCCTCGATGTCTGGTCTTGTTTATTGGCTTGGTGACTGTTGTCAATTTGGCAGATTCGTTGTCATGTAATTCAAACCCCGCGGAAGCCATATGCCTTCACGTCTCCACCGAGCGATGCCTTTTCAACACAGGTCCAACGCCTTGACCGAGGCCGTGCGTCAAGTCACCGGGAAGGAGTTTACGCTGTTTATAAATATAGACTTAGGTCATATTAGCACAGAAAATATGGCTCTCTTAGTGGAGAATGATATAAATATCTCACCTTTCAGCTCTGCTTCATTGCAAGAACTTCTAGAAGATACGGAGGAGCATCTATGGGAAATACCAAAAGAATAATCAAATGTCGGGATCTATGGTTTTCACATAGATCTTGCAGTATTGATCCTCCTGGAAGTAAGGATGTAGACAATGTTCTTTCAATTTGTGAATTGCCTGACAATTTTCTTGAGGTGGGAGTTCATATTGCTGATATGTCATACTTTGTTAACAAAGATTCTCTTCCAGACATTAAAGCCCGTAGCCGTGGTAGAACTGTGTACTTGGTAGGAAGCACCTACCATATGCTCCCTCCTATCTTGAGTGAAAACCTATGCTCTCTTTGCGAAGGAAAGGATTGGTTGGCTGTCAGTGTTATTTGGACCGTTGATCTAGATAATGATTTTGAAGTTCTAGATGTTTGGTCTGGAAGAACAATCATTCGATCTCGTCATCAGCTGTTTTATGCCCAAGCACAAGCAATACTTGATGGCCAGCCTTGTGTGAGGGATGGGAAATTGGTGGTGGTCCAGAGAACTTTGCTCAATTATAATCTGACCTGCACAATCTGGCCACTTTAGTCCAGGTAAACTTAATTTATTGTTTCTGCCGGTTGTCAAATGATAAACTAGTGCAGTAAGTTGGTATGGTCTCATGATGGCTTTGCAATAAAATTACTAGCTGAAACATAGGATTCCATGTTTTCCATTGCATTGTGAGCACATGAATTGTTGTTCTGATTTAAAAGGAAACTAAAAATTGATATGATTATTGCTCGTTTTTTTCTTATCGGCATTGGTCATTTAACATTAACATTGGTTGTATAGTAGAATTTTAGGAGACAAAAGCTACCGAGAGAAGTCTCCTACGGAGATGCATGAGAGTGTTGAAGCACCTAGAGACAATGGGAAATTTGTCTATTTCTAGCTGAGGAGGAATCATTTCTTCTATCTGACTTGATCGGCACAGTACATGCCATTGGACAGCCAAGCAGAGACTCCTAATCAGTTTCATGATGATACAACACAGAGGCTATTTAGAATATAGATTGACAAGGCTTAAGAAATTCATTCACGATGTGTAGGGCCTATGAGGTCGAAAGGGTTGAACCAGGCTCTGATACCAAATTGCAATGACCGTAAATAAATTAAACAACTGCAGCTATTGTAAAGACTGAGAATAATTTTAAAGAGCTATTGTAAATACTAAACACTGTAAATGATCTTTTTTTAATCAAAGGAACCTGTTCTAAAATTACACAAAATTTACTCTGAACAGCATAAGAAATTTTTCATGAACCTGCTCTGTAATTTAACAATAAATTTCATATATCAAATTGAATGATTTGATGAGAAGTACCTACCTAATTTCCTGCGAACGAAGAGACTTCATATTTGCTTCAGCTTTCGCTCCCGTTACCAAAAGACCGAGACCACCCAACCAAACTGAGCAGAACCTCGCTTAGTCAGTCCAATAAGCTTCTCAGTTGAAGCAGAATGTTCCCCCGTGCCCAAAAACCTCAAAACAAGCAAGGCTCAATCGTTCCTCATGAACTCTGTGTAGCAATTTTCCTCCTCTTTCTCTTTCTTTTTGGATTTTCCCGGTTTCCCCTCCCCCTAAAAATTCTTTCTACCTCTATATGCAGCCTTCCTTGGCAGTGACCGCTCTCTCCACCAGCGATCCCACCGCTTCCAATCGTTTTGACACCTTTTCCCTCCATGTACGTGAGTCATATTCCTTTAAAAGTGTATTTATCTTATATTTAAAAAAAAAAATTGTTTGTTTAATTTAAATGCCTTAGGCTTATATTAAATACTTCACTTTGATTAATTTATCATTTTAATAATTTATTAATATTTAATATTCTAGGATATATAATTATACAACCATATGTAAAAATTAACTTAATTTTTACATCTATTTCTTTATAACCCTTTTAACTTCATACCTTTTTTAAATTTATATCATTGGTATTTGCTCATTAATTACGATGCATTAAGCAATATGCGTGTTGATGGGTAAAGGTAACTTCTATTTGAAGGTGTGTCATGATATTCAACATTTATAGTTAATTTTAGAATATAAATACTAGTGCAGTGCATGCGATACATGCATATGTAGCTATCATATGCATGCATCGTATGCATGCTAATATTCTTGTGCTCTCTATATTAAAGACGGGTTATTACAACTAGCTCTGCATCAACCCTCTTAGATTCTATGTTGATGCTCCCGATACTATCTCTGCCTCTCTGCTACTGCATTCACTGCCCCTCAACTGCAACTCTGATCAAGCCTTCAATTTCCTCAGCAAGCCCTGCCCCAAAAAATCGAATTCTTGATCAACTCAGTGTGTTCTCCAATAGCCTCCTCTTATACTTTTCTCGTTGACAATTCAACAGCCGAGATTAAGTCCCTAATCAACTGCTAAGATTAGATCTGGCTTGATCCATGACTTTTGGACCATTCTAACTCAGTTTTATATTAATTCACATTAATATTTTATTTTCCCTAAGTTTAGACTTAGGGACTCCATTAAAAATATTAATTATTTTAATATCTTCCAAACTGGTTAAATTCTACCCAAACCATTTCTGGGTTTTGAAGATCTCATGTGCTTTAGCCTCTCTACCAATTTTCATGGCTAGAGCACACCCGATTCTACCCCAAATCAACATAGGTGACAGCGCCTTCTCTAAGTTTTGCCACCAAGGCCGCAACTAGTAGGGTTGAGGATTTTTCCCACATTAACAGGACCCATTTCACTAGAATCACATTCTAATTTGACCCCTTCTTTTTCTACCTTTCTTTATTTTGAACTTTCCACCCTTGAGAGTCATCAAAACGCTTTGCAGGAGGGTCAATGGCATTTCGTTTTTTAGTTGTATATTACCTGACTAACATTAACTGACATAATTATTGATTAGATTCGCCAAAGGTTGTGTCCATTCATCACTCACCTCAACATGATACAAAGATATCTTATTGCTTAATTGTATATTCAGCATTTATTAAATATTTTTTGTTTTACAACTTATGGTTAATCCAGTTTCTAATGATGGCTCTATGAAATGACCATCAAGTCTATCACACTATCTACATAGATCAATACCAATAGCTCCACGATCTGTCTCCTTTTTCCATAAATCATACTCATTTCCATACACTGCAAAACTTGAGTCATGTGTACTGTATTCCTTCACACATGCATATAATGATAAAAGTAGTGATTAGGGAGAGTACCACATTCTCACATGCAATAGATTCAAAGTATACTTAGTATAGTAATGCTGTATCAGTTAATATGTAAAAATATTAATGTCACTTGATTTTAGTGCTATGAAAAATTCAGATGCATATCTCAAAAACACAAGCCACGTTAAACAATGCATGTGTTTCTTAAAGATGCACAAGTAAATCAGCCGTATTGCATGCCAATACCTGAACGAAAAACATAATATCATAAATTCAACTGAAGAAAACAAGTCTGAGATACATATTAATCTACGTAAGCAAGACAAAATGTTCTCTGTATACAAGAAATGCATTAAGGATACTAAATGGTGTCATGAAACCCAGTGATCCCATGGAAAATGAAATCACAGGAGGAACTGGCCCCTTGAACAGTGACGCTGCCTGCATATGACATGACAAAACTATTTCATTATCTGATATCTTATCTCATCATTTCATAAATCATTTTCTATTTTGAAGTTCAGAATTGGATATTTTCCCTGCAAAAGTTTTTATTTAGTGTGACAAAAATAAAAATAGTGTTTTATAGTAGTGGATAAAGGCAATGCCAAATGATATGGCAAGAAAAAGGAATAGTTAAACATTTACATAATTGTTGTACGCTTACAACAAATCCTGCCTTGATATTGTCCAGAAATGACCACTGAAATTCAGATTTTACAGCAGGCAGAGTAAACCTCCAAGCTATTTGGAGTAGTGGGGGAGGCATAGAGGCAACTCATGCAAAAGGGAAGCTGGGCCAACCAGGAACCCAGAAGGTCCAAAGCCCACCAAAGAGAAATTTTCACAACAATGATTTCAAAGGAAATACTTGCCCAAAGAACTGTTCCATCACCACCCAGAGTTATAACAAGATCAACCTTTGTATGCAGGAGTAAAACTTCCTCATCTGCACAACCACATAGATTAAAGAAACATGAGTTGTCATATTCGTATAAAGCAAACATCAATTCTGACTGAAGACACCTGTTGCAAACAAATAGCTCGGGAAGATAATGATAAACTTCATATAACAAGGTAATTCAAATAACAAGGATATTATAATGTATGTAACTACCTAAACAGGGGCATATAGGTGTCAAATATATATTTAAGTTGTATTTCAGTCTGGTAATGGGCTTACATGGGCAATTAATGAGAATTAGTATATATAAGAGATCAATAGAGTGATTATTACAAACATCTGACTTTCAATTTTTATATATGAATGTATTGGGTAATTTGGAGTTAATCTCTTAATATCTGAGTTAGTATGTAGCTCATCTCTATTATACTTTGTAAGTTTTGCTCAATGCCCACATTTGATGTACATGTGTTCATGCAGGTCTACCATGATTTATTATTTAAGTTACCAGGAAACAGATTCGGATATGGATCCACCAGATTTTTGAAAAGCCAGGATCCGGATACAGTGGGGAAACACCACGTAAAAAAATACAATTATATATATTTTTAATTTTTTTTAAACATATTTAACATTGAAAATCAAAAGCTTTCATGAATCATAGCATTAGAACCGAAAACATTAGACAATTTATAAATTTGAAGACTGAAATCTTGATGCATCATTCTTTATACAAAAAGGATAAATCGTAAATACAAAATTTACTGTCTCATTAGTTATCACTCTATCGATATGATGATGCAGAGTAGGTCTAAGTATATGTCCAAAAAAGGTTGCATGCTCATAATTTGAATATTTCAACTCTACATCATGATCATATTATAGTCTATGTATCATATTGTTATAAGAGGACTCTTCACCTAGAGTTGGATGGGATTGATCTAATTAAGTTATTAATAGCATAGCTTTCCTTTGTACACTGTACATTATTGTCTATGTGTTGTCTCAAAGCTTTCTTGTTAGCATTAACAAAAGATGAAAATGAAAATTTTGATGTGATAGATCTTTCCTGCTAGTATTATCATGTGCTGTGCGGCCTATAGGTAATTAATAACTTGCTTATACAACTATACAACCTACAGATTACTAACAAGTGTCAGACCAGGCAGTAACTCCTCAAATCAATTTGTTCTATTCATTCAAGTTGGTCTTTATTATATACATGAAGGAGAGACTGTTCATTTCATCTCCCGGTGACTATTCATATTTTCCATTATTTATTTACATCAGTTACACTTATTCACCCAATCCTGATGATTAGGTGTCAACATTCCCCCCCTTAATCTGAAGGGATGTTGGTGAGTCCAAGCATCGTTCTGAATCTTTCAAGCTTTTCTCTTCCAAGCGCTTTGGTGAAGATGTCAGCAATTTGCTCATTAGTGGAACAATGGCAGAGATGGATTGTTTTGGCCTCAACATGATGTCGGATTAGATGATATTTAGTATTGATGTGCTTCGTTCGATCATGGAACTTTGGGTTCTTGGCCAACTTTATTCCTGAGGTATTGTCAATCATGAGTGGAGTTGATTGTACTTGTTTTACTTGCAAATCTTCAAGAATTTTCCTGGGCCACACAATTTCTTTTGTTGCATCAGTTGCTGCCACATATTCTGCTTCTGTTGTGAAATCTGCTGGAGCTGATTGTTTGCGTGATCTCTAGGAGACAGCGCCTGATCCAAGACTCATAGCATAACCTGAAGTAGATACCCCAGTTTCTTTGTCTCCATCAAAGTTTGAATCAGAGTATCCAATCAAGCTGAAGTCGTCCACCTATGTATACTTGATTCCAAAGTCTTGAGTTCCCTTCAAGTACCCTTAGAACTCTTTTTGCAGCAAACCAATGTCCCTCACAAGGCTTTTGCATAAACCTGGAGAGGATTCCAACAGCAAATGAAATGTCTGGTCTAGTAATAGTTAGGTAGTTGAGACTTCCTACAAGCTGTCTATACTTTGTTGCATCCTCAAATTCTTTTCCTTCAATGGATGTGAATTTTAAGTTTTGTTCCATTGGAGTAGTAAGAGGATTACATTTTGTCATGCCAAACCTATTCAATAGATCTCCAATGTACTTCTTTTGAGAAAGAAATATGGACTTTGGATGTTGAGTTACTTCAATACCAAGATAGTAATGAACATAGCCCAAATCAGTGATTTTGTTAAGATTGGCAACTAGGGCCAAACTCCATGTGGGTCATCTTATTTATGGCAGCTGATATTTGTATTGGATCCCTCTCGTTGAGAGGTGTAGGATTGACCTAAAAATCATTCGATTCCAAAGAGTATTTATGGAGTTATGAATTTATTTGTATTATAAGACTAATTGTCAAGTCGGCTAGCATATTATGTAGGCTCGGAAGCCCTATAATCATGTCCATTCATCATCTACATTTTTGGAATAAATAGATGAGGATTTGATATCATTTGGCACACACTCTTCATGCGATCTCCTCTCCACGTCTTGGGTTTTTGGAGAAGGAGAATGCAACTCTCGTATGATGCCCTCGCTGCAGATGATGCCCTAATTCGTTGCCATGGAGACACAATCAACGTGTGGATGTTAACGCTGGGTTCAATACACAGTCAATGTGTGGGTTATACGTTGTCATGTTCATGCGCTGGTATATACACACATCAAACGCTGTCATAAACATTGCTCATGGATACACGCACCAACGCTGTCACAACGCAGTCATGATACGCATCAACACAGTCAAGATACGCTGCTCATGGAAGTAGATACACATATACGCAGTCTTACGCAGGGCATATATCAGCCACAGTTTACACATATACGTAGGGCATATATCATTGTCACAGATATGCATGTATGCAGTCCTAAGTAGGGCATATATCAGTCTCAGTCATATATGCATATATGCATCACAGTCATAGTCATATACGTATATACGTATATCATACATATATACCATTGCCACAGTCATACGCAATATACACAGGTCATACGCAAATTGGAATATGTTGAAATGGAGATAAGAATCCGCAGTCACATAGAAAGGAGACACAGTAAGGTTTGACTGCACCTAGGGTTTCGATGCAGTCACAACCTCGATGCCAGGAGCAATGAATAACGTCATCGTAGTAAAGAAGAGTATCAGCATACCTATGATCTAAAGGAGGTATCTCACATTCTTTCATGTGAGTATTGGAGCAGATCCGCTCTACAGGATTTATCATATTGCTTGGCAAAAATGATAAAGGAATGATGAAGCCTCAACAGCATAACAGTAACAAGGGTTACATAATAAAGCAATAATGAGAATCACTGTCTCAACAAATATATAGTGATGACAAAGGTATATTGCAACAGTCCACATAATGATGACTTCAATGAAGAGCTCATTGACATAATGTGATGATTGTCTTAGTGCATTCGTGAAAGCATAAAGATTACAGTGAGTGGATCACGTTGATATGAAGCAACAGTGAAGATCTCTGTAATGATGGCTTCAACGGTGCTAAAATGAGAAGGATCTCAACAGCGATGGAAAAGAGAATTAGAGATCTGGTATATGGATCTCAATGACATGCAGCGGTGACTTGGAGTACATCATGTTAGATGAGATCATGAAGCTTCATATGATGCATGGGCAGCATGAAGCATGACAATGCATGGGCAGCATGAAGCATGATGAGATCATGGGAAGCATGGGCAGCATGGAACATGATGATGGATAAGATCATGGACATGGGCAGCATGATGATAATCATGATTATTGCAGCGTGCAATGGTGCAGCAAGTGAACTAGATGCAGCACTACGATAGGTGAAGCCGTCACCTTGGAGAATCAGTTGAAGCAGAATGTCTTCAACTGATCTCATCATTATACGAAATGATCTATGCTAGATCTAGATAAGTCAAAGTGTTGACGTCTATTGTAAATGTACTATCTCTCTCTCTCTTTCTCTGTTGAACTTTGAAGAACATAAAAGAAGAATTGATCAAGGGTTTACCCACACATTGTGGGGTTTGTCCCTGGCTAGCGCCACACCTTGTGTCCTCTTGTCTTGGCTTGTCTTCTGCAATTTATATTCATGTTCTATCTACAGTTTACTTTATGCTGATGTGATTGCTAATATGGAAAAAGAAATTAAATAAATTGCTTTAGCATAGAACATACCTAAAATTAACATGGTATCAGAGCTTAGATGAAGACAATGCCCAAGCAAGAGTGAAAGAGCAATCACCAAAGATAGTTGGGACTAGACAAAAGGATCAATGGGCTCTTCATTATTCACAAAGGGTGAAGTCAAAGCAGAGCATATTATCAAAATGGTGCAACGGAACTTCTGATGGCCTACCTAAAGATCACTTCATTGGGAAGTTCGGATCTAAGGGTGGAAGGAAAGGTAGATGTCTTGGTTAAGTTTGGCCCTTACGCAAAGGAGTGTCCAAATGGTAGAGATACAAGTCATCTAGGACACGGCCGACTCTTCAAGGAAGCAAGGAACACTAGGGAATGGATGGTGAAGGTTTTAAGGTGGCATTCGTCGATGGTAAGGTACGTGTTTAAAAACAAAATTTTCTAAGATGCTTTTGAGTTCAGGGTTGTGATTAAGTTACAGAAAGTCCACTGGGGACCATGTCCATTGACACACAGCACCGAAGGTCTATGAGTTAGATGGTGACAGGGAAGCCTGAATTCAAAAAGAGCATGAAGGTACATGTATGAGATGTACTGAAGGAAAATCTTAAAAGGGGACCATTCCCCTCATGCCATAGGTCCATAGGTTTGGAACAATTCGAGGAGTTTGGGATTCATGATCAGGAATCTCATGTATGCAGGTCGTAGAATGCCCTCTATGTCTTGAAGCAAAACACCCTGGGCATAGTATGAGAGGATCAACAGCTATCTGATGAAGCTAAGATTCACTAGGATTGAAACCGACCCAAACCATCCGAAGGTTGTGGATGACAGACCTCTCATACCAGCACCTTATGAGGACAACCTATGCAAACCCTCTCACTTGCAGAAGTAAGAGGGAGTTGGATTTCGGATGTGAAAAGATAAACTGCAAGCCTGTGACTACCTTGATGAAGTTATACGGTAGTGATGTCGAACCAGACTTAGGAAAGTTCTTGATGAACTTCCATCCAGACATACGTCTTGCAGTTAACACGGGGAGCTCATATTTGGTTAAGCCTCACTGGATTTGTGCCAAGAATCTTCTGAGATGTCTTCAGGGGCATAATCTCTCATGGATTGAGATACAATGCCGGAAATATGAAACTGCATGATTATTCAAATGTTGATTAGGCAGGTAGTGTGGAGGATCACTGGAGCATTTCTTAGTGTTGTTTCTCTTTGGATTCTGCTTCGATATAATGGATGAGCAGGAAGCAGAAGTCGGTTGCCATAAGCACCGCCGAGACCGGATACATATCTATGAGTATGATCTCGTATGAAGCTCCCTGGTTGGGGAAGCTCTTCAGTGAGTTGTTTGATCACATACCACTGTGATTCTCTGTGACAACCAGAGGTGGTATTCGATTATTGAGGAATCTCGTATTCAATGATTGCTCCAGTAGATAGACATCAAATACTGCCTTATCTAGGATATGGTAAGTCGATGAGCAAGAAGGCTCCATCGCACTGAGATGATGTACAGGTCAGAGCCCCGGGGAAAGATCAAAGACCTTTGTCAAAGGGTCTTGCATGTTGCATACATTAAGCTCTGGGAGCTCTAGGTGGCTTGCGGTTCTTACTGGAGAAATATACGACCACAGGGTGACTCACCCTCCCCTGGTGGTGCGCACTGGAACAAGATGATTCGCTCTCTTGTGGGATAAGATGATTCGCTCTCTTGTGGAACAAGATGATTCGCTCTCTTGTGTAGCAGGATGATTAGTTCTCCTGTGAGGCCTGGATTGATGTGTTCTCCATGGCAACTGTAGCAAGATTGATGTGTTCTCCTGTGAGGCTTGGATTGATGTGTTCTCCATGGCGACTTTAGCAGGATTGATGTGTTCTCCTGTGAGGCCTAGATTGATGTGTTCTCCATGGCGGCCTAGATTGATGTGTTCTCCATGGCGACTGTAGCAGGATTGAAGTGTTCTCCTGTGAGGCCTGGATTGATGTGTTCTCCATGGCGATTGTAGCAGGATTGATGTGTTCTCTTGTGAGCCCTGGATTGATGTGTTCTCCATGGCGATTGTAGCAAGATTGATGTGTTCTCCTGTGAGGACAGGATTGATTAGTTCCCTTGTCGAGGCATCCTACCCATGCAGTCTAGGACTCATGGGAAGTACCTCTCATCTGATCAATGAGCAGGGAAATGAAGTTAGGCACCATAATAGTACCGATGGACGCATCGTTGTACCTACTGTACTCCCTACGCTAGGATGACCTCCATTATTCTGGGATCAATGATACTGGTCTAGGACCAGCAGTAGGAGTTGTACCCCCTATGACACTGACTTCGAGTCGGTTGAGGACTGGTCTGGGACCAATGGTACATACTCTGACACTGACTTCGTGTCAGTGCAAGACTGGTCTGGGACCAGTGAGAGTGGTACAAACTATGACGCTGACTTCGGGTCAGTTGAGACTGGTCTGGGACTAGTGGTACACTCTCTAAGCCTGCGATACTGGTCTGGGACCAGTGGTAGGAGTGGTACTCACTATGACGCTGACTTTAGGTCAATTGAGACTGGTCTGGGACCAGTGGTATGCACTCTGAGACTGACTTCAGGTCAATGGAGACATTCTCAATCAATTCTTCTTCTTCATAGTTCAGCAGAGCTAAGTTGAGCAGAGCAAAGCAGAGTAGAGCTGAGCAGAGCAGTGCAGGGTACTGATGGCAGAGATAGTACAGCCGAGCATATGGATCAGCGGATGGAGTTCTCCCTAGTTGAGAGGGAGTGTTAAAATTGGCAACTAGGGCCAAACTCCATGTGGGTCATCTTATTTATGGCAGCTGATATTTTTATTGGATCCCTCTCATCGAGAGGTGTAGGATTGACCTAAAATTCACTACATTCCGATAAGTATTTATGGAGTTATGAATTTATTTGTATTATAAGACTAATTATCAAGTCGGCAACATATTATGTAGGCTTGGAAGCCCTATAGTCATGTCCATTCATCATCTACGTTTTTGATATAAATAGATGAGGATTTGATGTCATTTGGGACACACTCTTCATGCAATCTCCTCTCCACGTCTTGGGTTTTTGGAGAAGGAGAACGCAGGCCTAGTATGATGCCCTCGTTGCAGATGATGCCCTAATTCGTTGCCAAGGAGACACAGTCAACGTGTGGATGTTAACGCTGGGTTCAATACACAGTCAACGTGTGGGTTATATGTTGTCATATTCATGCGCTAGTATATACACACATCAAACGTTGTCATAAACGCTGCTCATGGATACATGCACCAACACTGTCACAACACAGTCATGATATGCATCAACACAATCAAGATACATTCCTCGTGGAAGTAGATACGCATATACGTAGTCTTACGCAGGGCATATATCAGTCACAGTTATACGCATATACACAGGGCATATATCATTGTCACAGATACGCATGTACACAGTCCTACATAGGGCATATATCAGTCTCAGTCATATATGCATATATGCATCACAGTCATAGTCATATACGTATATATGCATATCATACATATATACCATTGCCATAGTCATATGCAATATACGCAGGTCATATGCAGATTAGAATACGTTGAAATGGAGATAAAAAGCCGCAGTCACAAAAAGGAGACGCAGTAAGGTTTGACTGCACCTAGGGTTTCGGTGCAGTCACAACCTCGATGCCAGGAGCAATGAATAACGTCATCGTAAAGAAGAGTCTCAGCATACCTATGATCTGAAGGAGGTATCTCACATTCTTTCGTGTGAGTATTGGAGCAGATCCACTCTACAGGATTTATCATATTGCTTGACAAAAATGATAAAGGAATGATGAAGTCTCAACAACATAACAGTGACAAGGGTTACATAATAAAGCGGTAATGAGAATCACTGTCTCAACAAATATACAGTGATGGCAAAGGTATATTGCAACAATCCACATAATGATGACTTCAATGAAGAGCTCATTGACATAATGTAATGACTGTCTTAGTGCATCCATGAAAGCATAAAGATCACAGTGAGTGGATCACGTTGATATGAAGCAACAGTGAAGATCTCTGTAATGATGGCTTCAATGGTGCTGAAATGAGAAGGATCTCAACAGCGATGGAAAAGAGAATTAGAGATCTGGTATATGGATCTCAGTGACATGCAGCAGTGACTTGGAGTACATCATGTTAGATGAGACCATGAAGCTTGATATGATGCATGGGCAGCATGAAGCATGACAATGCATGGGTAGCATGAAGCATGATGAGATCATGGGCAGCATGGGCAACATGAAGCATGATGATGGATAAGATCATGGACATGGGCCAGATGAAGCACTACAATAGGTGAAGCCGTCACCTTGGAGTATCAGTTGAAGCAAAATGTCTTCAACTAATCTCATCGTTATACGAAATGATCTATGCTAGATCTAGATAAGTCAAAGTGCTGACGTCTATTGTAAATGTACTATCTCTCTCTCTCTCTCTTTCTCTGTTGAACTTTGAAGAACATAAAAGAAGAATTGATCGAGGATTTCCCCACACATTGTGGGGTTTGTCCCTGGCTAGCGCCACATCTTGTGTCCTCTTGTCTTGGCTTGTCTTCTACGATTTATATTCATGTTCTATCTGCAGTTTACTTTATGCTGATGTGATTCCTAATATGGAAAAAGAAATTAAATAAATTGCTCTAACATAGAAAATACCTAAAATTAACACATTTCAAAACCTTTCTTCAATTCCTTCTTTATGGATGCAATGTAGATTTCATTGTTCCCTGTCATCAAAAGATCATCTACATATACCACAATATATACAACTATTTTGCCAACTTTCTTAACAAATAAAGTTGCATCATCAAGATCATAATGTTTGAAATTGAGTTTCAGAAGATGCTCAGTTAGTTTTTCATACCAGGCTCACAGTGCTTGTTTGAGACCATAGAAGGATTTCACAAGTTTGCATACTTTATGTTCATGTCCTTTCACAGCAAATCCTTCAGGCTGGGACATAAAAACATTCTCTTTTAGATCTCCATTCAAGAAAGCAGTTTTTACATCCATTTGATGGACCTTCCAACCGTTCCACGTTGCTAGGGCAAAGAGTGTGCAGATGGTAGCCCATTTTGCTGTGGGGGCAAAAGTCTCCTCATAATTGACCCCTTCTTTCTGTGCAAAACCTTTTGCCACAAGCCTGGCTTTGTGCTTGTCAAGTGAGCCATCTGCTTTATACATGTTCTTGTAGACCCACTAGCAGCTAATTGGTTTGGTTTGTAATGGAGGATCAACCAGCGTCCAAGTGCCATTCTTTATCAGGGCATCATACTCCTTTTGCATCACTTCTTTCCATTCATCATGAGAAGCAGCTTCTTTGAAGGAAGTTGGTTCAAAATATGTAAACAAACTCAATTCACAATCATAAGAAACATCCATATCAACAGGTGAATCAGAGTCATCTACATCACCTCCATTTTGCCGGTTTTAATTTCTAGTTCCTGTCTTTCCAACCTCATCAGGATGAACACTTTCAAGTGTCTTTGTCAACCACTTTGGGGGACCTTTTTCAGATGGTCCAGGCTGCTCCATTGATTGAGTTGGACTGAATCAAGATTAGTCTCCTATCTATCAATCACATCACTTAAAGTATCATCCGTGTTGGAGTTCATGCGGGGCAAAGATTTCTCAGAAGAAGATTCCACAGGTTGATCTAGTATAGGAATCCCCCCTTCAAGATGGGAATTTGATTATCAAATTCTTGAAATGATTTTACATGTGCAAAATCTATCCAAGTGATCAAGTTGTCGCTCAACAAACATGGTCAGTTTGGATGATTCAAGAAATATTACATCTCTAGATACAACAAATCTTTTATGAACTTCATATAGAGGACGGTATGCTTTGGAGGTGTTTGAATACCCCAGGAAGATAACACTTAAACTTCTTGCACCAAATTTGTTTCTGTAGTCATTTGGTATCAAAGGCATAACAGGTGGAACCAAAGACCCTGAGATGCTTTACCGAAGGAACGTGCCCATACCACATTTCATAGGGAGTCTTGTTTCTGATAGCATTAGATGGACATCTATTCTTTATATATACAACACATAGAACTGCATCAACCCAAAACATCAATTTTACATTTTTGAGAAACATCATGGAGCGCACCATATTTAAGATTGTCCTATTCATTCTTTCAGCTACACCGTTCTGTTGGGGATTATAAGGCACAATTGTTTGATGTTTGATCCCACGTTGGCGAAGACAATTTTCAAATTCATTTGAAGTATATTATTTTCCATTATTAGTGCAAATAGAGCCAATATCAGATTGTGCATCATTTTCAATCCATGTATGAAAGTTCTTGAATGTTTGAAAAGCATCAGATTTGTTCTTCAATAAATAAACCCAACACATTCTGGTGTAGTCATCAATAAATGTCATCATATATTTATTTCCATTTGCAAAAAGAACAGGAATTGGACCACATAAATCTGAAAGAATGAGTACAAGTTTTCTATGTGCTCTTGAATGTGAATCATGAAAATACTGTTTGCTATAGCTTCCTAAAATGCAAGCATCACATTGTTTAAATTTCCTAGGAATTGTAGGCAAACCAGTAACACCATTTTTCTTCAACAACTGGGGGCTGTCATAGTTCAAATGTTCAAATCTAGCATGCCATAATAAACTTGATGGAAGTGTACCTTCTTCATAATGAGAATTGTACGAGAAGCGTTGTGCACGAGAAGAGGTACCCTGCAGCTTGAGAAGCCTTTCTTCTTCTATCCCCCTCATGACAAGTGAGTGGTCAGATGCTTTTCTCACCTCAAGCTTGCCATCAAACATATGAATGGAGTGACCTTACTAGAGGATGCGGACCAAGGACAGCAAGTTTCTCTTCAGTTGTGGGAGATATAGAACATGATGTAGAAGGAAGTCTGGAAGACCAAGCAATTTAAGTTTGATTGTGCCAAGCCTTGATAGCTTGATTTTTGATTGGTCTACAAAGTATACTGCTCCATCAACATTGTCAGTAAATTCTTCAAAAAAATCTTTTCTATGAGTCATGTGGCAAGTTGCTCTTGAATCAAGCAACCAATCATTTTTCCAAGAAGCAAGTGAAGCATTAAATAAATCTTCATTTACTCCGATATTACATCGTACCACAACATAATGAGCGGATTCAGGTGCTTTACCTTTTTCAGTGTCATTAGTTTTACCTTTCGGCTGGTTTCTTTGCTGCTCAATTTTGTCCCAAGGTAACCTGCATGTAGAGGCATCATGTGATCTATTTCTTTTGTAGCGTATGCAGTGCAAATCTGACTTTTCACCCTGAGAGTGTCTGCCCTCCCCCCCCCCCCCCCCCCCGCCTATGAATTATATTCCTCTTCCTCTTCGACCACCTCTTCCTCTGGAAAAATCTTGAGCAAGATTCTTTTCTTTATGAGCAAGGCACACAACCTTTTCAGAAGATTCAGGGGGTGTCTTCTTTCCAAAAGCTTTCTCTTTTTCAGCAAATTTCTTCACAAGAGAGTCAAAGGTAATATCTTTGAGATTTGCATTTGCTTGCAATAACTCAAGATAATTGGAGTAAGTAGGATAAAGTGCCTTGAGAAAAGCGATAAGAGGAATATCCAATTCAACCTTAGTGGCTTTGATATCATGCATTATAGATTTTACTTCGGATGCAAGAGCAAGAGGATCATTATTTTGTAATTCAAGAGTGAAGAGTTTAATCATGAGTTGAACAACTTCAAGTGCAGAGTGTGAGTCATAGAGTTCTTTAAGCTTTTGTAAGGCTTCGAAAGCAGTTGAAAATGGCGAAATATGGCGACTCACCGCTTCACTTACAGATGCTGCAATTAATGCATACGCTTTGTTGTTCTTATTTTCCCAAATGGCGAACTCTTTGTCTGAGGTAGGTTGTTCTGGCTCTTTATCTCTGTCTCCAACACACACTCCATTCCACAACTCATTGAAAATGAAGGTGTGTTTTATCATCCGAGACTACTCAGGATAGTTCTCCTTGCCAGTGAGAACTATTCCCACAATAGATATGATTGAATGCATTGTAAAGTCTGTGTGTTGTAAAAAAATACTTCTGGCAATATACTATAGAAAAAAATTGTAATAAAAAAAATTGTACTTTCGGTGGCAAACCCTATTTAACTTTGAAAAAAAAATAATGAGGGATAATTAAAACATCAGTGTATTAAAACCAGTAGTCTTAAATCCACGCAATATGCTAGTTCATTTAGAATGTACTGCGACTGGAAATCAAAGTTGCATAACTCACATAACAAATCGGTACATATTCAAAGTAGCAGTGTAATAAGTATATAGGAGGCAATTATATATCAAAAAATGGTGATCTTGAATGGCGCACATATTTCAAAGAACGGAAGCTTAGGCCCTTTCACCACAAATCCTTCTGGCCAATACCATCCATCACATTACGGTCTTCCAACGTAGACCTAGCAACGTTTGGTCGCACTCACTAGAAAACAAAAGATTCATCAAAATCTCTCTGCAGGAGCTTTAACTCTCCAAGAAGCGGATCTCACCAGAGCGGAAACAAGAGAACGGGAATCTCTTCCTGGAGAAACAGTGGAAACCGGAGCAGGCTTACAACAACAAAAGCCACAAACCACGAAATCTTGGGGAAGGTGTGAGTAGCATGTACAGAAGAGCATAATGCGCATTCATATGACTGTCGAGCGGTATGGAATTGATTCAGAAAATGGTCTGCATGTTGGCTATAGCATGCAGGATGGAATTGGCGAAGTGGAGGTATGTGGATTCAAAACAATGTAAAACCACAATGTATAACAAGTTCTTTACACAAACAATGGTGGGCTGCAAATAGTATGACAAGAATATCCAATGATGCACAATTCAAAAATGTGGAACTGTTGAGCACCAAGAATACCACTACGTTTCCAGCGAGGAGGTCGAGGTCGATACCACACTTCCACTGTGCCAGATTAAGGTTCTGGTCCGAAAGGTGTGCGTTCGTATCCCACTTCTGACACCAGAACATAAAAACGCATATGACAGTGGTTCAGGAATGTGGTTGCAGGCCTCAGGAGCATGGTAGAGGTGTGAGTTCTGCAAAATAGGCAGGAAACTAACACCAGGAGTTACACAAAAGCTAATTTTGGGAGCTGGCTCTGATACCATGTCAGAACAGGCAGTAACTCCTCAAATCAGTTCGTTCTATTCATTCAGGTTGGTCTTTATTATATACATAAGGGAGGGACTATTCATTTCATCTCCAGGTGACTCTTCATATTTTCCATTATTTATTTACATCAATTGCACTTATTCACCCAATCCTGATGATTAGGTGTCAACATCTAAATAGAATATTTGGTTTTTGGAGTTTCAAAAAGTAGCAAATATCCTTAAAAAAATAAAAAATAAACCAAAATCTTTAATATTATTTGTTTGGGATTCGACATGTGAGGGTTAGCTAGCATAGGATTCGTTTAAGTAGCATGGGATCCGTTTCCAAGTTTGAAGCATCCATTAATGTGGGAAAACCTACATGGATCTGGGAGGATCCGTATTCGTATCTGTATCTGAAATGCAGATTCGTGTATCCACCATCAAGATAACCTAGGATTATTATGATTTAGGTTCAAGTGGTATTAGAAAGGAGAATTCTTGTTGAAGCAAATTCAAAGTAGACATCTCATAGTTTCAACTATAACTTTTGCTAGGCTATCCAAATTGTCAATATTTGAAGTTTCTGAAAGAAAACATCACCTTATCGCTTGAAACCAGAAGGTTCCAAAATAACTAGATAGTACACCATCACCACATACTATTTTCCCTGCACTTCAGATTAATGCTTGCTTACCACGGGGTGATCTTTAGCTAACTTTAGGAGTTGACTAGTAATTAAAAAAATGATCAATGACGCTTACATCAAGATTAAAGCTCATTGTCCTAAATAATTTTGATTTTTGCCTTGTTAGAAAGGGATAGGACTTCAATCCAACTATATCCTTGTATTTTACATCGTATTGGTTGAACTTTTCAAGTGGCAGGTGGAAGATTTTGAGGTTCTCACATCCTCCTACGTAGAACATGTGTCCTGCACTTGGAGCCAACTATGACCCCGCATGTCAGCAAGGGCACATAAAAACTTTTGTAGCATTTACCACCACCATTTTAAGACCAAGGCAACAGTCAAAGCATTATAACAACCATGTTAGGTTTTGTATTAGGTATCCTCGACCTATGTCTTGGTCTTCAGTCTGTATCTTGTTGTCTTGGTCAGACCATGGCTGGTCACTTGTAGTTCACTTCAGGTGCATCTCATCCTATATAGGATTGGAGAGTCTTGGGTGATCTTACATGAGGACTCATGGTTTTATGGGAGCCTGATTTTGTAAGGATGATCATTAGTGTATGGGGCAATCCAGCCCACATCAAGGTGCACTTATCTTGACCACGTGGTTATGGTTTATAGATTATGTAAGTGACCTTTGCTTTGGTGCGGTATTCCTTAGATAGTTCCATGCATGGCAATCTCAATTTTTAGGACTTTCATGTTTCCTGACGTAGTACATGGTTCCTGTTGACCCTACCGCCTACACCTACTTACAAGTCAGTGAGAAAAGTCTTCAACCCCACAAGGTGTGGTTGGTGGCAGGGAACTCAAAGAAGGGGTTGTCACACTAATCCCAACTCTCTCCATTTGAGCTAAGGGGGGTGGTCCCTAATGAAAAGTTAAGTTTAAAAGATATATTTCTAGGAGAGTGTTATAGTGAAAATGGATTACTTTTAAGGATTTATGGGCAAATATGAAGTGAGCAACTTGAAATAACAATGCCAATCATTAATATGATTAAAAACCATAAAACCAGTGCCTTATAAGGAATTTGCTCAACAGTTTAAAGATATATTTGCTCAAAGTAAAATACAATGCTCTCAAAAGAAAAAACAAGGTAACCTTGAAATGTTAATAAAAATTGTTAGCACAAGATATGTAAGATACAAAATGCTTTTGAGATAATCAACTTTATAAATCAAAACATGTGAAACATATCTTGCCAAAACCCAAAAAATAGTAATTAACTTGGAAATGTAAAAGAAAGGAAGTGCTAAACCAAGACATCAATATGCAATTAGACTTGAAACATGAAAAGGAAACACTTGTTCGAAATCATTACAATACTTGCTTTTGGAATAGACTTTGCATATGAAATCTCAAACCATCAAGAGACAAGTAAAGTAAATGTAATGGAAAGTGTTCTTGGTTAATTTTATTAATTAGCTCTACAACAAGATTACAATTTAACTCTTCAATCCTCAGACCTCACCCTTGCCCAACGATATGGATCTCACAGTGAGGAGTCAATAGAGGAGTAGAGGATCCCTAAGATGTCTACTTCAACCAACTTATATTGGAGGTAAAATTTTAATAAGGCTTGAAGCCTTCCTACACTAAAATGCCTAGATGAAATGAAAATTGTGTTAATTCCCCAAATTAAAATAATGATACATGCAAATGCTTCAAAGAGATTGATTTGCAATGCTTGAAAATGAAATAGTGTTCAACATAAGTTGCAATTATAACTTCAATTGGAGGAATAAAATTAGCTTACAAGTGTTGCATGTGTTTCGTCAATGAATTAAAAGGATACAAGTAATTTGCTTGAAAGTAAAATTTGTTTCAAATAGACAATAACAATAAATTGCTCCAATATTCAAGATAACAATGTAGCATACAATTGAAGCATGTGTTCAAGTGCTCATGAAACAATTTACCAAGGTAAACGGAAACGAATCAAAGTTTGTTAAGAATATAAAATGTTTGCATGTAAAAGATGAATTGCCCAAAATAAAGTGTAAGCTTGTAGCTCCAAGTAACAATGAGAAAGAAAATGCAAAGCCCAAATGAAATTGTAACAAACTTTAACTTAATGAAATGTGATAGTGAGGTTGTGTTAATTCCCAATTAAAGCGTGCATGTAAGTGAATAATGTTAAAATTTCTATTTTCCCACCCCGGTTTTCAGTTTCTCCTTATTTCTCCCATGTAGTTAAATGCCCTTTCCCATAACCATACATTCAACAAGCTGAAAAAAATAAATTTGCTGAAAACACAAATTCTGGAAATTTTACAGAATGCTGGAAATTGCAGAAATAAAAATCAGCAGTAATAAACAGCCACTAAAACAAATTAAAACACTAATATTTTTGGTCAACGTGACCCTGGAAAAACCCCCTACAACTCTTGGGGAAAACCAGTTTGAGAGCTCTTCTTTATTTCTGAAAAATGTCTTTTTACAGCAAGAAAATTTCAGCAAAAATTACAGCAAAATAATTTTTTTTCAGCAAGCAAACTTATCCGTTTTCAGCCCAATGAACCACCTGGAAACTTCTCAGTTTTCGGCAAAAAATCAGCTTTTTGTGCTTGTTCTTGCTGCTGATCTACTTGTCTTTCTGATGTTCTGATTTTGCTGAAGAGCTGCCTGGTATGTGTGCCAAACTGCTGCCTCTTTCTCCTTCTTGTCCAGAAATCTCCCTTGCTCTCTTGCTCTCCTTCTCCCAATCTGTTCATGAAAGAATGGATGATCTTTTCCTCCTTTTCCTCCTTTAATATAACTCCAAATGACTTTTGGGTGATCCAAGTGACTTTTGGGTGATCTCTAAATCCAATGGCTGAAATAGATTTAGATCAATGGCTGAGATTAAATGCACATTTAAATCTCACTTTCTATTTTTTAATTCACCCCTTTAATAAAGACCCACTTAGTCATTTATTTCCAAAGTCACTTTTCCTTTCTAATTTTTCATTGACTTTATAAAAGTCACTTTAAAATTAGACTTAGTAACTTTATCACTTAAAGTCACTTTTAAATTAGATTTTAACTTTATAAAAATTATAAAGTCACTTTAGGAGAAAAATTAAAATCTTTTGGACACTTTTCCCTAGGCCAAAGATCAAAGCCTAAGGGAACCACCTGTCCTTCGGTACCAAATTTCAACATCTTTATTAATACCTATTAATATTTTTATTTCCCTAAGTTTAGACTTCGGAACTAATTAAAAATATTAATTATTTTAATAACTATTCATTCGAATGGATTTTTCCAAAACGATTTCTGGGTTTTGGAGATCTCATGTGCTTTAGACTCTCCACCAATTTTCATGGCTAGAGCACATCTGATGCTACCACAAATCAACAGCGTCCACCTGAGGTAATCCACACTTGTTCTTGAACAGATCACATGAGAGAATGATACTTGGATGGTGCTTCAAATGGTCTCTCCTCTTGCCTTCCAATAGTATTCTATGAGGGAAATGACTAGCCATCAAGGGGCACCACTCAAGCTTAGCCAACCTGACTTTCTTTGGAAAAAACCCAACATAAGAAAAGAGGTTTCTTTCATTTGATCTTGCCACATCATCAAACCCTTAGGTGCCCCTTGGCCCTTCAAGAATGCCTCACTTGATTTTGATGATTAAACAAATATTTCTCCACTTGGTTTCGTGCCCACAACTTTAGGTACATAGCCCACAACTTGGGTACACTACACACAAAACCCATGTGGGTCAAACTTCTCCCAAACACAGTACCCTAGGGTTGTGGGAGTACCTACCAAGCTACACAACACTCTCTCTTAGCGAGGGAGGTGCTTCCACCACTCGGAAGTATCTCGTCATCGTCGTCGCTAGCGACACTAGCCAAACTTCTAGCGTTCACCATTGCAGCATACCCTGTAGAATGAACCACACTCGTCTCGGTTGTGTCTCTGCCACCAAAAGCTTCCTGCTTCTTCCTTTCCCGATAGGCCTTCATTCCATCCCACAGTTCCTTCTTGCCACAGCTGTAGAAATCCCGTTATTCCCCACTAACCATGCACTCTTCTTAGGTTGTAGATTCTCCCTTTGAACCTGCATACTCCTGCCCAAACTCAACTACCTCTAAGTCTCAAGAACCTCCTACTTCTGCTCATGATATATAGGCTTTCCCATCAATTGATATAGACCATGCTCCCTAACTCCAATGACAACTCCAGCAGAGTTAGAACTTTTGGGCCTGAGTCTTGCTTTCCCATCCTGGAAAATCATCTCAAACCCCTTCGCCTCCATCACTGAGATAGACAACACGTTGTATTTGAGCTCCAGTACCCACAATACATCTTGAACTCGCAACAACCGACCTGATTCCATCCTGAATGGCATGACACCTGGTCCTCTTATCGCCTTTTGACTCTTGTCACCAACGACCATGTGCAACTTCCAATCCCATTCAAATAGAGTCTCAAAAACACCACGCGAACCTGTCATATGGTTTGACGCCCCACTATCCACGTACCATGCAGTCTCATTGATGGTACCCTCAAGGAAATGAGAAACTAGAGCAAAATCTTTGTCCTCCAACCTTCTCGAGAGGTCATCCAACTCAAAGGATGTAATAGCACCAACTATCTCCTTGCCCTTCTTCTTCTTATTATTTCCTTTCTTCTTCCGCGAACACTTGCTCAAATAATGACCATATTCACCACAATTATAACACTTTAGCTTACTCAAGTCCTTTACCTTGCCCTTCATCCTCCCTGCAAGAGCCAGATTATCATCAAAAGTCTTCTTTTTATGATGGTCCTTGTCCCACAGTTCCTCCCTGATGAAGTCATCCCACAAACTGTTCCAATCTGACAACTTCTCATGAGCGAAAATCCCTTTGATGAAGGGCTTACATTCCTTGGTAAACCCTTTCAAAGCAGTCCTCACTAGCTCATAATATGAAACAGTTTCACCGATGGCAGCAAGCTCATATTGAACCTAAGAAAGTCTCGTCAAATACGGGGCCACTTCTTCACCATCCAACATCTTGGTGCTCTTCAACTTATCTCTCAATACCAACAGTCAAATCTTGTTCTTATTTTGGAACAGATCCTGAAGAGTTTTCCACATCTCATGGGCAATGTTCTTCCCGAACAGATGAGGTATCAAGTGATCTTTGACGCCATCTAGGACGATAAGCTTTGCCTTCGCATCCAACTCCTTAGGGTCAACTAGTTTCTTGATCTCAGCAAACTCCCAGATCTTGTTCACCATCAATACCAGCTTGATCCTTTCCTTCCAAGGACTATAGTTGGACAACCCATCCAACCTATCCTCATATCGTAGACCAACCAACAATTTTCCCATTATTATTAGTGCTTCAATAACAATGGAACTAACTCCCTCTTGAGTTGTACATTGTGCACACTCTGATCCATTGGCCCTTCAAAGTAGCTTTGGTACCATGTTGATTTTTTCCACAACACTTAAAATCAGGTTTGAGCCTAAGATCGTGATCTCAAACACACTCAAATGCCACAACACAAGCACTTTGCACAATGGAAAATATATAGCAGTGAATCAATCTCATGCACATGACAATTTTTAACCCAAAACTTGTTATATTACATATCTTAATACAACAAACCTAGGGCTCCCTACCAGGGATCACGGCCCTTACATACAACCCTGATACAAGGAAAACTAGGGCTTGGAGTCAACAACCTATGACTACCAATCTATCTCTGAACAAGTACACTTGATTTACTTGTTGATGTAGCACTTTTGCAACCCTTTCAGTCCATGTACCTTGAACACATCTAGTAGGTCCTTTTCCACCTCTTATGTTGATCACTGCAACTTCAGAATGCTTGCATCTCCAGTCGTCCAATCAGCCACTATCAATCTTCCTGGCTGCTCCAAGATGACTAAACATAGGCTCAACAAACTGTCATCTAGCTACTCTTCTGCTCCTCCAAGACAGTGAACTCATAGGGTCTTCACCAACGCTACCTTCTAGCACTGATATGGCTCCGACAACATCACTGCTCTTAGCGACTTTCAAATCTGCCCTCTTATCAATGATTTGCACCATCAAATCATTGAACTAGGGCATCACCAAATCTTCCTCCTAATAGTCCATTAGCTCCTCCTGTAAGAATTTACAGGGTAAGTTCCTCAGACAGAACACCAAAAGGACACCGCTCACAAACAGATCACAGATCAATACACCAGTATTTTGACGTGGTTAAAACCCTCAAAGAGGGAAACAGTCCACGGCCTGCGCCAACGTGGCTACTACAGGCAATTTATTAATAAAAGAATGAAAATTTACATAAGCTTCTCTCATGCACGGTTAACCTACAAATGACCCTCCATGCGCTTTAAATAGAATTCATGGACCAATCGGGTGTCAAGCCACGGATCAAGTGTCGGTAATACCGAGGAGAGAATGAACCGTCGGATCACTACATATCGTGACCGTCGGATTGTAAGTTACAAATGTACATAGTAAAGAAACACACTTTTACCTAACTCTATACTAGACCAAGTTATACTTAACTATTTCCTATGTGTCGGAAATTCTAACATCCCCCTTAAGAACAACTTGGGATAGGATTGAGGATTTACAAATATGACACAATAGGAGAAGGAAGGAGGCACTAGAGCCTATCCCCCCTTAGTGACAACTTCCTGAACTCCAAGCATATATCGAAGTTTAGTGAACTTCGCCTCTGTGAGAGCCTTTGTGAAGATGTCTGCAACCTGATCATCTGTTGAACAATATTGCACTTCAAGAACATGGTCATGAATGAGCTTTCTGATGAAGTGCATGTGAAGTTCAATGTGTTTGCTGCGCTGATGCTGAACTGGATCTTTGCAAAGCTGAATGGCACTTTGATTATCACACCAAAGTGTAGTCGGATGCTGCTGCTCAAAGCAAAATTCTGATAGGATCTGACGAAGCCACAAGGCTTCCTTACTAGCTTCCACGGCACCACGATACTCTGCTTCTGCTGACGAAAGAGAAATGGCACCCTGTTTCTTACAAGCCCATGTAATAGGTCCTGAACCAAGAGTGAAGACATAACCGGCAGTAGACTTCCGATCATCAGGGTCACCAGCCCAATCAGAATCAGTGAAACCAACTAATAGAGGAGCTGCTTGGGCACTGTAATGAATCCCAAACTGTACTGTACCTCGAACATAACGAAGTATTCTTTCAGCTACTTTCCAATGACTTTCACGAGGGTTTTGCATAAAACGAGCAACAAGGCCAACAGCAAAGGAAAGGTCAGGATGCGTATGGGTTAAATACAAGAGTTTTCCTACAAGCTGACGGAATAAGGTAGCATCAACTTCAGGAGAAGTACAAGAGACTGAAAGTTTGACTCCAGACTGAAAGGGAGAAGGAGCTGGCTTACAATCTTCCATGTGAAAATGACGAAGAATATCACAAGCATACTTGGACTGGGAAAGGGAGATACCCTCCTTGGATTGCAAGCTTGAAGACCGAGAAAATAGTGTAAGTATCCTAAGTCTATCATTTCAAATTTCTTTTTAAGGCTGGACTTCACATGGTTTATAAGGTTGGGATCACTACCAGTAAGAATAAGATCATCAACATAAAGAACAAGGATGATAAGAGAGTTGCCCACTTTCTTGGTGTAGACAGTATTGTCAAAATAACACCTAGAAAAGCCAGATTCTAAAAGAAAGTTATCCATTTTGGCATACCAAGCCCGAGGAGCTTGCTTGAGACCATAAAGAGATTTCTTAAGTCGACATACAAGGCTGGAGTCTGTTTGGATGAAGCCCATGGGTTGTTCCATATAGATTTCTTCATGCAAGTCCCCATGCAAGAAGGCAGATTTAACATCCATCTGATGGACTTCCCATT